>CM076569.1:810331549-810391397 GCA_034641835.2 Pinus albicaulis | reverse complement strand
ATTTCATTTTGAGCGCCCAGTTTCGTTTTGGATCGCCTCCAACGGCCTTCAAACAGGTTTTTAACAATTTCACAATGGTTTTTAATGTGTTGGTGGTATCATTGATGATTTCAAACATTTGAAATGGAAGAGTAAACCCTACAGTCATGGCAGCTTTGTTTCTTCAGGGTTTAAAATGTATATGGATGGTTTTATGAGTTTTTCTACCACCTTGTATCATTGATATATGTCCACCTTGGCATATGTGTCCAAACTCCACTGTTTTCATACCCATTATACCATCGTGGTCATCGTTATTGCTTTACCATTGTCAAGACTTTTGTTCCATGGTGATTGTGTGGGTGAGTATTTGTGTCTCCTTTAATGATTAAAACATTCTCCTGCTTTCTGTTTTCACTGCCCATTTACACTTATAACTCTGTTGTTATGGCCCATTGACAAACACGTTCATATGATGCATTGCTCCCTTTGAAAAGATTTGCCCAATATTCTAAAGGCTGCCCACTTCCTTTGGTCAAGTTTCACTTGTAATTAAACAGAGATATTATCATTGCTTGTTTCCTTATGATGCTTTGACGGTGGAGAATATCTGTTGGGTGTTAAAACGCACATCATAACTTTGTTTTCACTGCATTTATATCAGTATACATAGTGCCAAGAGCTTGTTCAGAGCCATGTCAGAGACAGAGTCAGTGTAGGAGCAGGAGTCGAACAGTGACTCAATCGTTGAGGTTGATGCACTGAGATGGAGCATACCAGTGCACCAGTAGTGGTAATATGCAGTAAATACTGATTCACCCCCCCCCTCTCAGTATTTTTCCCAACACATACATGGCTGACTTGTTCTTCAGGGTTTTAAAGTATGTATGGATGGTTTTATGAGCATTTTTACCACCTTATATCATTGATATATATCCACCTTGGCATGTATGTTCAAAGCCCACTGTTTTCACATCCATTATACCAATGTGGTCTTCATTATCATTTTACCACTGTCATGACCTTTGTTCCATGATGTTCATTGACATATTATATCCCATTGCCCATTGATAACACGTTTTCATAACTCTGTTTCATTGCCCATTGACACTTATAACTCTGTTGTAATTGCTCATATACAAACACATTCATATGATGCCATGCTCCCTTTGACAATATTTGTTCAATATTCTGAAGGTTGCCTGCTCCCTTTGGTCAAAGTTTCACTTGCATTTAAAACAGAGATTGTGCCTCTTTTCCAATCCATTTAAAACAGAGATATTATCATGGTTTGTTTCCTTATGGTGTTTTTACGATGGGGATATTTGTTGGGTGTTGAAACACACATCATAACTTTGTTTGCACTGCTTTCATATCAGTATACATAGTGCCAATAGCTTGGTCAGAGCCATGACAGAGACAGAGTCAGTGTATGAGCAGGAGTCGGACAGTGACTCAATCGTTGAGGTTGATGCACTGAGATGGAGCATACCAGTGCACCAGTAGTGGTAACATATCAGATAATCCACAGAGCTTTGTTTCAACATCACGACGAGTACTATCTCCACCCGGGGTGGAAGGGGTCTCGTTGACTTCATCAGCAACGCGAGTACTATCTCCACGTGAGGTGGAAGGGGTCTCGCCTTCTTCATCAGCGTAGGTACATTCACAGGATCATGATGGAGACAAAGACACCAAGGTCCCATTTATCATTTTCAACAGGTTGAACATACACATTGCTACATCATGACTGACAACAACACATCATACAACCGAGACAGTGTTTTCACCACAGGAGCTGCATGCACCAGGAGAGCACTAAAATGGCGGAAAAGGCCTGATCCACTCCGGATTTTGGTCGAGGCTTCATTAACTGAGCAAGATACATGATGGAGGATCTTCGCTCCGAATTTGGGCAAATTCGAAGAAAATTTTGTCATTTTCAAATTTTTGGGTCAAAAAACAGGTTTTGCAGTTACGTGGGTCGTGCGCTCATGCGCTCACTTTTTTTTGGGACACTTTCTGGAGGAAATTTTTACATTTTTGGATTTTTCATGGTTAATTATGCATCGTCTGAAATCAACTTAGCATTTCATCAAAATCTGGATGGTCAAAAAGCTCAAAAACACCATGAAAATCACCTTGCTGCCACCTTTTGCACCAGCAGGGAGTACCTCTGGGAGAATGAGGTTTTGGAGGGTGAAATGAACTCCAAATTCAGAAATTCTACTTGGGTTGGAAATTATACATCCAGGGCTTTCCAACGAACTATCATGAGCTCAATTTGGATGCCGGGAAGTACCTCAAATTCAGCCTGGAACATGAGCGACCCACACGGCTCAGGAGCGACCCACTTGAAATTTTTCCTGAATTTTCAGCTGCCAGCTCAGTTTTTCGCCTAGTATGGACCAGTTTTGCTTGTGGATAGAATTTTTGGGTTTTTATGATGTAAATTCATGTTTGGCATGTAACTTTGGCTCATTTTTATCTATTCTAGAAGATTCACTCTCAAAAGGGTAAAAAATCATGTAATGGATCAGTTTCCACTCTTTTAGAGGCAAGTTGTTAGTTGCCTAGATTGTAGTTCCATGATTAGAATTGGTTGAAACTGATCCCTGAAGAGGGAATTCGACCCCTAGAGGTGGGGAAAGGTGTTAGAGTGATCTATATATTGTAATTTCTCAATCATTTTCAGAGGTTGGAGAGGTTGGACTCTTGGGATACTTTTGATACTATTGTACATACTTTTCATATTTTGGCTAAGGAAAGATCGGGGGTTTTGCGGCACTTGTTGGGATCCTTGTGGTGTTCTGTTCTTGATGATGTTTCTCCTTTGTTTACTGTAAGTTTCTTCATGTTTAATGTTGCCATCCTTTCATTATGCTTCTGAACTAAATTGAATGAGTGAAATAAGGTTGAATCCATTGTTTACAGTGCTTAGCCTTTGAATTCAGTTAGTTCTATATGTTTTCAGTTGTTTGGAGAGGATCCAAGTTCTTCTTTGCCCTCTTCAGCTCCTCGTCAGTCTAATCTATCCATAAATTCAATTTAAAGCATCAAGATCATCACCTACCTCGCCCCAGCTTGAACTCTGCAAAGGTCTGACCTTATCCCCGGACCCAAAACTTGTTTTCCCATTACTCCAGCGAAAAACCAAAAAACCAAAAATCAAACATACCTATCTCTTTACTAGCCTAAAATCAGTTCTTATTATAAGTCATCTCGCATTCTATTGCTTATTTTCTCGAGATTGACGGAGAGAGCCCTCTCCTGTCCTCGTAGGGCTAGCTACGAGGCTGAGCGTGGTTTGATGTAGCCTTGAGTTTTACTTCATTTTAGCCTGAGGTATATTTGAGTGCTAACGAGTATAACAACTCATCACCCCGTCAAAATCCATGGATCATCTACATCGGTACATTGATGCTTAGTTTTCTCCATACAATGCGAGTGGGAAATTCTACCGCCTCACTCTTGGAGAATCGAGTCCGGTGAAGTAGCGTACATCCCCGTGTGTACCAAGCACGAGGTGCTTGCTTCAGCCCGTACAGTGCTTTCTTGAGTCGGCACACATGTGACTCACTGCTGAAGATCTTGAAACCTTCAGGCTGCTCTATGTACACCTCCTCCTCAATGACTCCATTGAGGAACGCAGTCTTCACATCCATCTGATGGATGTGCCATCCCATCTACGCTAAGAGAGCTAGGATCGTCTGTATGGAAGATTACCTTGCGACAGGTGCAAAGGTCTCCTCATAATCGATCCCCTCGATCTGTGAGAAGCCACGGGAAAAAAATCTTGCCTTGTACTTCTCCACACTCCCGTCAGCCACCTGCTTCACTTTGTAGATCCATCGCGAACCCACCACTGATTTCCCCTCCGGTCGCGGGACAATCTCCCATGCACTATTTCTGACAAAAGAATCATACTCTTCCACCATGGTATCTACCCATGCGGGGTCCTCCACAGCTTCCTCGAAAGAGGATGGCTCTGTCACGACACATTTTCTCACAAGAGCCATGTATCCAGTTTACCGGTCCGGTGACTGCCTCTGTCTGCGCTGTGCTGTAGGTGGTCCTACAACCTTCTCTGCATCTCGAGCCAGTCGCTCAGCTTCTGTAGTGCGCTTACGCCCTTTGATGGTTGGTGCTGCATGAGTGGTCTCTTCCACTTCATGAAATTCCTCTTGTGGCTGATCCACATCCAGAAGATCCTCCTTATCAACTAATAGCACCTCATCTGCATGCAAGTGTGGCTCCCTCTCAAGCGAACACTTCATGGCTTTCTCCTCCTGAAATTTGATATCTGTTCGCTATGATCTTATGGCCCCATGCAGAAGAAAATACACACGATAGTTGTGGGGGCGTATCAGTGTACCCCACAAATATCCCAACCTCTGATCGGATCCGACTTCTTTGCGCGTCGCCGTCACATGCATGTGAACGAGGTGAGCCAAAAATCTCGAATGAGAAATTTCAGGTCTCTTACCAGAATAAGCCTCCTCCAGTGTACTCATGCCAAGAACCTTGTGAGGACAACGGTTCTGCACATACACTGCGGTATTGCATGCCTCAGCCCACAAGTGAAGGGGTAGGCCCTGATCATGCAACATCGCCCGTGCAGCACCCACGATCGTTCTGTTCTTCCGCTCAGCCACCCCGTTCTGCTGTGGGTTATGGGGTGCGATGAGCTCTCTCAGAATCCCTTCTGCGCTGCAGAACTCCTTGAATTCAGCCGAGATGAATTCACCACCGTTATCACTCCTTAGAGCAATCACCTTCTTCCCCGACTCCTTCTCGACCAGTGCTTTAAACTCACAGAACTTCGCGAATGTATCGCTCTTCTTCTGCATGAAGAAGATCCAGCACTTTCGAGAGAAATCATCAACAAAGTTCACATAATACTTGTGCTTTGCTGTTGAAGCAACTGAGAAAGGACCACACACGTCTGTGTGAACTCTCTCAAGGATCGTCGTGGCGCGACTATCCTTCTCGTGAAAGGTGGCTTTCACATACTTCCCCAAGGTACACCCCTTGCACTGATCTGACTGCGCAAGAGTGCCCTTAGGAAGCCCAGTAGAAATCTGCTGCAGGATCTTCAAAGCTCCATGGTGAAGGTGGCCCAATCTCCGGTGCCACAGTTCGCCCTCATCATCCCAGCTCACCACTTCTCCTGCTTTGCATGCCATTGCTGCGCAGCCATCTACTTGCAATTGATAAAGGTTCTTGACTCGAACCCCTATCTTCCGGGTTTCTCCAGTAGTCTTACTGTGCAGGAAAGCCTTTCCTTCGCTGAAGACCACATCATACCCCTTGTCTTCCAACATCACCATAGAGATCAGATTCTTCATCAATCCTGGAACATGCAATACTTCCTTCAATACGAAGGGTTTACCAGACTCCCTCTCAAAGGAAATGGTACCGATACTGGTCGCACTGTATCTACCATCATCGCCCATCTCGATGTGCACCCCAAGATCTTTTTCCTCCAAATATGAAAACAGATCCCGATCTCCTGTCATGTGAAATCACGCACCACTGTCCAAGAACCATACTGATCCCATCACACTTGAGACCAAGCATGAGATCAGTGAAAAATCCAATTCGAACTGGGAGGCCAATGCCTCTCCCGCTGCAGATCCAGCAGCCTTCTTATTTTTCTTCTTCTGCGGACAATTTGTGGCATAGTGTCCGTGCTGGTGACAGTGAAAACACTTCACCTTGGACATGTCTTGCTTCTTGCCTTTTGCACCAGACTGAGAAGCTTTCTTGCTCTTCCCCTTCTTTGCTTTGGCAGCCAAAGTGCAATTTTCTTCATTAGATACCTTTGATGAAGATCCATCCCTGGTAGTCCTCCTTATCTCCTCTTGCATGAGATCCGACCAAAGTCGCTCCCATCCCGGCAACTTCTCCCGACCATTGACAGAGTCCTGATAGGAATGCCAACTCTTCGGAAGACCAAGGAGATCTAGGTCCACCAAGTCCTCATCATCGACAGTCACCCCCACACTTCCCAGCTCATCTCTGCATTGAGTGAACTTCGTGAGGTACTTGGCGATATTGTTGCCTTTCTCCATCTTAATGTTTCTGAGTTTATCTTTGAGCACCAGCTTCCTTTGGTAACTCTTGCTCTGGAATAGATCTGTCAACGCTTTCCACATCAAATATGGAGAAGCTTTTCCATGCAGGCTAGATACAATGTGATCCTTCACGCCCTCCAACAGAATCCTTCGACATTTCGCCATCTTCTTTTGCCAAGCTTCAACTTCAGCAGGATCACTAGGCTTTTGGAAATCCATATATACGAACTCCTTTAGCCCATTATCATCTAATACCGCCTCCATCCGATCTTTCCATGAAACATAATTCGAACTGCCCTCAAGGGCATACTCGAGTCGCAAACCGTTGAAAGACATTTCAACTCCGGCACCAAGAAAACAATTTGCTACAAAATTCGAATTCCAAGCTCAAAACTCAACTGCTTCTGGATATGTGAGAACAAATTATTTCTAGCACAGAGATTGACTGTATGGGAATTTACTGGATATATCACCTTTCAGAGAAAGGATGGATCCAGAGGCTACCTGGCCCCATACAGACTCTGTCTACCGAAAAAAAATTGTAATCACTGTAATAGATCCCGATGATCAATTCGCTCCGATACCATGTAGAAATTTTCTGAATAATGAATATTTATCCACTGAGATTATCCTAATCATACACTAATTCGAATTCATGTATAACACATAACATCTTCTACAATTGATCATCAATTTGCGGAAATAGAAACAATCGCATGCGCACATAAACACAATATGTAATGGGGAAAGCTTATAGCTGAAAACCCCCAGTTATTTTGTATATTATAATAGAAGAGAACATGTAACAATCTCAGTACAATACTCCTCACAAGTACTCAGTACTATCTCCAGAAGTTACACACAAACTAGCTTAGTTTTGAACAAGTCACAGGTTCAAAACTCATCCACTATTTGCCTGCCTCTATTGCGCAATCCAAGTTGGTTGAATGAGAGATCCAAGTTCGAATATCCTTGGCTTCAACTGCGCAATCCTCATTGGCAATCTCCTCCAATGCTTGTGCAAGTGTCATGCACAACTAATGTCACAACTAATAGCAAACTCACCCTTTCATCTACCTCTTCCACTGGTCTTCACTGAACTGTCCATGCACTGCAGTCAACTGATGTGTTCTTTAGTTGAATAATGAGTTAATGTTTAGTGAATTAAATAATATTTAATTCACTTCACTCATCTCTAGTGTGTTAGTCAGTTAAACTAAACACAACTAGTTCAACTGAGTTAACCCGAACACAACTCCACCAACTGTCTCATCAACTCCACCAAACTGTGCCACTTGAGTTCTAACTGAATTCAAACATGCATGAGCTCACCAAACCCTTAGGAATTGCGTAATTCCTTCTTTCAGGTGCATGGGCCACATCTGTAGCTCCAACTGAAGTGCTGCAAGAGGATAAACTGAAGTTTATAGTCCAAATATTATTAAGGGTTAATAATATTTTACTGACCTATTTTTAGACAGGCAGTCTAAAAATAGACTTCGACCTGTATGTCTAAAAATAGATGTCCATCTATTTTTACCAATTCGACCAATCATCCAAGAATAGAATACTGCAACTCCTAGACCATGCTCCATATGTCTAAAAATAGACATAGTCTAAAAATCGACTTTGCGCCAAAAATAGCCTGCGGGCCCACTTAGTGAAGGCGACTTCATTTCACTAAGCTCCATCATCTTGTTGCATTTTCAACAAATTTTTACAGTGGTTCCCAATATTTTAAAACATTTAAAACTTTAGATAATTGGGTTTTCATGTTTTAAATTGAAAAAATGGAATTAGTAAAGGGGAATTTACTTTTTTCAAAGGAAAATGGATTTTTTAGATAGGGAAAGGGGTTTAAGGAAGGGAAAAAGGGGTAAAATAAGGGGAAAGGGGTATTTTGTAAGGGAAAATGCCTTCTAAGAGTGGAAATAGGGTTTTAAGCAAGGGGAAGGGGATTTTGGGGGATATTAGTGATATGATATGAACCAGTTGATGCTTTCCATTACTTGTAAAAGTGCTTCTACCTACCCTTTATTTACCCTAACATTTTTTACTTCATTTATTGGGTGCATTTGAGCTTGCTGACCCTTTTTATTTTATTTTTACAAGAAAACTAATCTACTTCTAACCTTATAGCTTCCAATGGCTCAGATTAAACTAATGAGTTAATTTTATTCTCTACCTAACTACTAATCTGCCAAGATTAAATGGTTTGGCCAGATCTTTATTCACTAACTATTATGAAATGAAATTTAAACCATGAATGAATCAAGATTAAACTATTTTATCATCATGGATTATGGCATTTTTAACAAGTTGCACACAATTTTTATTTGCAAAAAGTAAACTAAGAGTAGTGGCATTTGAATGTGCAACACTTTCATGATCTATTTTTATCTCTTTTTGTGGGGTTCATATTTTATATTATTTTTTGATATTTTTCTTTTAGTCTTTTGATTTTTCTTTTAGGACTTACCCTCTTTTCATTTTTTAATATGGGAAAACATTTGCAGAAAACAAAGTATGTACAATATTACAAGACTAAAAATAGTCAATTCAAAATTATGATCCCTTCAGGGTTATCCAATGACCATGATCTCTCACTCATCGACGACCTAAATTCCTCTTGTCTAAGCATTTAGTTGATGCGCCTAGTCATATGGATTATGGGGCTTTGGCCTTCTAAGCTCCTTCTTGTCCTGAACTCTAGCTCGTGACACTTATAGTGTGAATGGTTTTAGAACCATTCCAAACCTCTAGGTTCACTCATGGTTGTTCTATACTCTTGGTTATATTGAGAATTAGCACTTGCTACTTAAAGCATCGATGCTCAACCCTTCTTAATAATTATGCACAACAACTTGAATATAGTGGTTTTCAATGGATTATTCCTTTATTTAATGTAATAAACAACCATCTCTATCCCTCCTGGGCTTGCAAGAAATCAGACTAATTCATCTTGCAATCATATATTGATATATAACTATACATATGTATAGATAAGAAAACCAAGGCCCTCTGACCCCACTATTTCATATAGTCAAGTAATTAATTATAATATGTCATCAACCGCATCACACACAAGTCATATAAACCATCCTACATACTTAGGATAATAACAGGGATAGACAGTTTCTTAAGAAAGACATTCAAGAGCATGTCTATGTAGGAATTCCACATTCCTTGTTTTTAATGTGTACCAACCTTAACAAGGTAACAAAAGATGCTAAAAGTCTAGTGTAAGTAATTGTTCATTAACAAATATTTCTATCTCCTTATGCTATAGTATTCTTAATTTATTCCAAGCTCAGAATGTCCATAGGAAGTGAACTATTTCATAATATCAAAACAGAAAACATTGGTGCTCCCCATTTATGCAAGAAAAAAAACTCCTCAACATTAGCATGACCTTATTTTAATGAAATACATAGAGACATAAAAACAAACACAAACACAAAATGTAAAAGTGCACTTACCTTATAATAGATAAATAAATAGAGAGTGCAACTCTAACTCTCCACCCAACCATAGACAAGCTACAACCACAATTAATTGTATTTGTCACCCCTGAGCCATATTCGAGTGCTTGAGGAGGAACTCTTTTTTAGAAGAAATTGAACCAATATGAATAGCTAAAAATGGATGTCACAAAGCTTCTTTGTTGTAATTCACAAGCTACATGAGCTTTCACTTAGTCTTTACTATCTTTTCAGACACAACCAAAATGCATGCGAGGATATCAAAATACAAAGAGCCTTAGCTCACTCTTAAGAGAAGAGAGCCCACATCAAGGGAAGGTTCATCAGTGGATAATTTGTTTTAGTGTGTCTTCTGGATCCATTGCATCAGGTTATTCATTATACTGATGTTTCGAACCTTCTACCGAGGTTCATTATCAAGGTAGAAATTTGAGGAAGAAAGATTTTAGAAAAGAGGAATGAGGAATAAATAGGAGGTGGTGAGGAAAAGAGAAAAAAAGGAATCGACAAGTTTTAAATTATTTATGTATTTATTATTAGTAAATTCAAATATATTTCTAAATTTTTCTATAAGGATAGGTTATATAAGGAGGTTTTATAATATATAAAAAAGTAACATGTTAATTTGATTCTTAAAATGTATATAAAATTATATTAATGTTAGATTATAATGAAAATAATTGTCAAATTTAATTAAATTATAATATTCATATTTAATTATATTATATTATATTTATATATTTTAATGTATATATACTATTGTTAAATTATAATGAAAATCATTGTAATCTTTAATTAAATTATAATTAATTATATAAAGGTGAGAATTTGTGATAAAATTTAGTTAGAGATAATTAACACTCCAATTTTAAAAAGGAGTATTATAATGAATTATGATAGTTATGTGAGAGTTAAATTTTATAAGAGATAAGTTTTCAAAATATTAAGAAGTGGAAATATATTAAGTGCCATTAGTTTTAATAACAGGGTAATAAATAGGAAGATTATAATGTAAAAAGAGCTAAATAGAAAACCAATTTTTAGGGTTGGGATTGCGTTATCATAGAAGTCAGTGTGGGAATCCAATTGTCACTAATGTTCCACCCTTGATCGCGGTTAAGGTTATTGGGATGTTTATTAATTTCTAGGGCCTCTCTGAATTTCCTGTGAAAATAATGGTCAACCTTGGCTATGATACGAGAGTCTTCAATGCTTATGTGATGTTTGGACTTTTTTGAATGCTCAGCTAGGGCATATTTTTGGGATGGATTGTCTTTTATATCAACAGAGTGTTCTTGGATTCTTATTTTATCGAGCGCCCTGTTTCCCCGATGTATGGTTTTCCACATGAATAAGGGATGAGAAAAACACATTTTTGGAATTTAGGGTCAAGGGGATCTTTAACCGACCCGAGTTTGCTATGAATACTATTCATAGGTTTGAAAGTGGAAAGATGTTATTTTTCCTTAGAATGGTGGCAATCCTCTCAATGATACCTTGGATGTAAGGTAAGATTACCCTACCAAACTTGCTATCATTGATTATAGTGTTTTTTTTGTTGTTGTTCTTAGGTTTGTCGACATTTCAGAAGGCCCAGATGGCTTGATGTTTGCTGCTATACCCATTTCTGGAAAACACATCCATGAGATGTGATTTTTCAGAATCGAAATGATCTTTGTCAGAAATTATTATAGCCCTAGTTTCTAAGGTGTTTAGGACACCATATTTTTGGGCGGGATGATGGTGAGAGGTTGCATGGAGGTATTGATCAGTGTGTATCTTTTTTCTATAGACTTGGTGGGTAAGTTAATAATGGGTAAAGAGATAACCTCTCTAGGTGGTTCATTAGTGACTGAAGCACCATAAATTTAGCCCCATGGAAACTCTTGGTGGTTCATCAACCCTCGCAAGCACCTGAGTGTCTCTTCCCAATATAATAGGTTCATCAATCCACAAGATTCTAGTATGTTATTTAGCCTTGCCGGAAAGCCACAACTCTCTGTAATTCCTTCACTTAGAAATATTTGTGAGGGTCCTTCAACTAGCTTAATATCTTTAGAATTCGATTATTTCAAACTCTGATCATTGACTTCTTTGTGCTCTCACACCTACCCTTTAAAGGAAATTTTTGTAGCACTTTTCTATGTTCATTCTCTCCCACTATCTTTGCCCTACACGAGAGAAAAAAATGGGACCCCTCCCTTTTCCTCTATTTCATATACTATATTTATGTGAGTGGGAGTGTGAGCCATTCCAAATAGACTAATTGTTTGTCTTCTTCCCAGCTCCATGCAAGTCAACGGCCTAGGAAAGCGCAACCCATGTTGCCTCTAATTTTTTTCGTTTTGTTGCTTATGTTCAGATATATGAGACACATGGGCCTATACTTCCTTTTTTCAGTTAATTTATGGCTTAATCAACCCATTTAAAACCACTCATCCAACCACGATAATATTTAAAACAACCCATTGCTCAAGCAATCTTCTTCCTAAGGAAATATAGAATTTGTGTCCCTTTCTCTCAACATTTTAAAATGATTTAAAATTATTTACAATGAGAGTATGTTACCCAAGGGATGTCATACTATTGTAAGCTCAACTTCCTCTAATCATATTTCCTAAAATTTCATGACCCGAGATTTGAAAGTTGTACCAAATAATTAGCAGTATTTCCCCTCATTGTGGTCAAAATTTTAGATTTTGAAACCTCCCAGAAGAAACTTTATAGTAGAACTTCCAACATGAAATGTTTAGGAAATAATTTAGGAAGCTTATTTTCCTCAACTAGTGTTGACATAAAATTTAATACATATAAAAATCTACAACCAAATAATATAACAACTACAACCATGATAATTTTATTGAAAGGTAAATGCATGTGCATATAAAATTGTTGAAAAGAGCACTTAAATAATCATGCATAAGAGATACTTATCTTGAATCAAATCGTTTGTGATCTAGAACTAAATAAGGGTGAACCACTCTCCACCCAACCATAGGATCGGCTATTTTGCAACCTTTCTCATATTTGGCTACCCCAAAGCCATATCTTGATGCCTTGAGGGAAAAAATAAACTCTAGGATTTAGCACATAGTTTTCATACCATATTTAACACAAAAAGTGATTGCCACTATCCCACACACACAATAAGGAATCACAACGTTCATATTTTCCATTTCTTGACTAAGCCCATAGAAGTTTGCAAATGACAATGTATCTATTCACAACATAAGGGAGTCCTTCTCTAATCTTTGTAGTCCCTTAGCCTTCCCTTCTTCAATTCCTAGTATTAAGAGCCATCCAATTGAAGGAAAGAGAACTACAACACATTCAATTCTTGTTACAAAATTTTTCACCAATTCTAATGCCAATTCAAATTTTTGAGAGAGAGAGAGAGAGAGAGAAATATGTATGAGAGAGTAATATAAGATGGAGAAACTAGAAGCTTAAGAACCAAGAAGAAGAACCCCTTGATATCTACTCCCACTTATTTTTATAATCACACCTTACACCTTCATCTTCCCAGCATTTCATCTTCTTGGGAAGATTAACCATCACATCAAAGGGAAATATTCACCCTAGGTATATTTTTCCTCTTATGTCAAGTTGTCCCCCTCCCTGAGGCATCATAATATGTTGGTTGCCCCCTTTCTTTATCTCTATCATTTTGATTAATAAAAATAAAAACTACATCATATAATAGAGTTTGACATCTTAGAATCAATGTTAGAACCCCAAAATTATATGTTCTTAATTACATTACAAAATTTGGGGGAATGAGAGTTATGTTATAGGAAATAAGCGTGAATGGAATGCTAGAGGCTACTGGCCTATCATGGACCTCCAATGTGTTAGAAATGGAACCCAAGGAAACATCATATGGGGGAACACCATAGAGCCATAAGTGGTAAGGGAAAGGAATTTGGGTGATAGGAGAATTGGGAAAAATTCATAGAGTATTTCTCTGTTGAAGATAAATTCACCTTTTATGGAACAACCAAGAGAAACATGCAAAGGTTTTTGAGACATACCAGTGTTATCAGCGTAATTTTTCAAGTCGATTGATTGTCCAAATTAAGATCATATCACTTCACCCTTTTGTCCACGAACATCAAAAACCTTTTCATTAGACAAAACTTCCTTTTAACTTTCACTAATTCTTTCTTTCACTTTACAAAAGGGGCCAAGACCTTTGTGCATTGTCTTTGTAAGTGAGAAACTTCATGGCATTTCAAGAAATGAAACAAAAGCTTATAATAATCTACATTTGCTGACAATATATATTTATTGAAAATCATATCTATTTATTCATATAGTCCTTCTCTAAGGACTACCTTAATTAAAATTTATGCCCATTGCCTATCGTAGGTCAAAGACTAGTGAGGATCCAAATTTATCAGGTTCCCCAGCTTTTCACCAATTTTCTTGAGAACCTCTTAAACCAAAAATAGAGAGGTAAACAAGGAAGGATGGACCATATCATTTATCTTACTACTAGTTCATGAATAGGGTCAAATACCACTAACCAGGGCTTCAAAAATAAGCCTGACGGGCCTCGTGACCATTCCTTTGACAAAACATTGTAACAATCCTCACTAGACATGAGGATGAAACAAATCCCCCCTCTTACCAAAATGTGGAATACTAGAGGGAAACCTACAAAATGATCCTAATGAGCATAAAAGCATGATTTGAGGGTAGCCGCATCAGATTCCTCCCACAAAACCTTATCACTAACACAATATACATGAACTTTGGAAAATTGTAGAGCTTAATATCTTCCCTCGACACCATGGAAACCATAGACATTGTTTCCTTAATATACTTCTTAGTTTTAGTAGTGGCACATTTACTAGGAATGGTTGAAGGAACAAAAGATGGTGAGGATAGAGGATACTATGTTGTGAGTTTAAAAGTTCCATTGCATTGGAGCTAGAAAAGGTATTACATTACCCATCAAATTATTCAAAATACGAATCTTTCTACTACTCGAGCCAATAGCATTTCCAGAAAGTGGGAATTTTGTGGAAGAGCCTCCCTTGGGAAGCATGCCAATGAGACATTAATAGCCACCCTAACCTTGTAATCTAACAATATTATATAAATTAAATATTCCTATGACCTAAAAGCCCCTATCATGACCGGGCTAATTTCAAAATCCACCTCATCAAGCTCCATCAATAAACATGGAACTGGTTCATAGTTTCATCCATAGATTCCAGCAGTATGCTTCCCTTTTGGCCACATCCCCTAATCCAGCAAGAAAATCCATATGATATGGACCTAGAACACAGGTTCCAAACCACAAATTGCCAAGAACTCAACTATCAATCTATTCTTGATAATTTGTTATCTCTTTTTCTTAATAATTTGTCACTATATTTCAATAAATTTAATACTAATTAAAAAATTAGTTGGCATGGATCCATCCTTGATGTTGACACCTAATCTTTGAGATTAGGAAAATTCTTGTAAATATTGTAAAAAGGAAAATAGAGAAGGTGAAAAGACACTGGAATTTGAATTCCAAGGGTCTCCCTCACAATGTATATATTAATAATCTCTTAATGCAAATCACACAATTTAATTGAGAGTTAGACAAATTTACCCTGACATGGTATCAAAGAGACAAGCCCCAATTTAATTTTCTACTTTGGAACTCCTACCATTAAATCTCCTATTATTATCCTCAATATTCTTTTTCCTTTGTCATATATCCCTTTGCATTGATCATATTGAATTTTTGAAGGGAGAAACGTCTTCTTTGTTGTATTACTCCTTTTTGTTGAGTGTTTGAAGCAACGTTGAACATTTTGGAAGTGTGAATTAAAGGGAGATGGTGTGACGGTCATTTTAGTCTAATGGTATATACACTTGACCATGACTCGTGGAGCTACATTTCGTCAAACACTGAGTCTGTCGTGCATATGGTACGATTTTTCTTTGATAGTCATGGCCTAAGAACTTATGGTGCATTCTCCGAGAAATTTTTTGAGTGCTAAAGCAACATGTATTGCGGTGAGTTCCATATTTTAAGGTATCATATGCCTCTATGTGGGATGGAAATTGAATGCTTTGCATACCGTGTGTCATATGGTTTTGAATTGTGCATTCTATGTTGTGTGTTACAGGTAAATTTGGGCATCACTCCCAAAACCAAGATCAGTACAAATTATGGTCTATCATACTCTAAATCATTTTCTAAATGCCTTAAACAAGTCATCCCATTGATGGTTTCCATCCATGAAAGTTTCACTTATTGAAGTCCAGTTGAAGTGCTTCATTAAGCCATCAACGCACCCCTACACTGCAGTAAGTGCTTTGCAGAGCACTTAATCCCATGAAATGAAGTGTTGCAGAGCATATAGGCCCACTTGATAGTGCGTTGGTCATCTAGGAGCGAATTGTTCATAGGATTATGGGAATCTTCCCACCTTCTAGTGCCTTCTAGAAATTGTTCCAGCTATCACACTATCTAATAACTTCAAATATGAACACCATGGATCAATTAAATCTCTTATCCCCCTATTCCAATGAACAAGGAAACCTATTCATATGTTTTTGGAAAATCTATTCAATTACCAATTAATACCAAACTACCTAAATTGATTATAAATATAGCACTGATCATAGTGCACAAGAGAGCTAGAATTTGAATTAGTAGAGTTATGTTGGTAAGATCACAGCTCTTAGAGGTATTGTTTGCATGTAATGTTATGATGTTGGAGTGATATTTCTAATGTGATGAGGATAGGACTGAAGCTGGAGCGAGTTGACATCGAATCGATCCAACTAGTTTTAACTTCTCCTTATACTTCATAATAAAGATATTTGTTCCTTTCCTAATATGTGTTCATATTGTTATATGTGTCTTTTCAAATTCCATCGATTCAATTTGATTAAGATGAATAGATCATATGCCTTTATGTCATTTTTTGTCTTCTGTTAGCGATTGCAAGTACCAATCAAGCGTGTTAAGCTCGATTGCGAATGATGGAAGTGACAAAAGGGAGATGAGGAATAGTGAAAGATCACAAGTAGGTTTTCTAAGTGCAACCACCAAACTTAGGGAAACATATCTATTCGTAGGTTTTATTTCCGTGAAACAAATTGGCGACCATACTAGGGATCGACGGATCATCCCTGGTGGTTTATTCCTTGTTTGTCAACCTATAGTAGACTTTACTTGCTTTATTTCAATCATTTGAATGTGGTTTGGTAAAAGAAGTGTGTATGCTTGCCTTTTTTTTAGTTTCATCTATAGCGCCAATGCATTTTTGGTCTTGACATAGTGCTCCGCATAGCGTTTTTGGCTTAGAACCAACCAACCAAAAAATCACTATATTTTTGTCTTTTCCATCCCTTTCAGTGTCCTGTTTTCTAATTTTTCAAGCGTATGATTGCCTCTAGAGACCAGATTGCTTATACTATATTGCCTCACTTTGGATGTTTGCTTGTTCAATGTTTATTATTGTTTTATTTATCATTGTCAAACTATCTCCAAATTTTAAAGTTTACATTTGATCAGTTCTTTATTTTTGAAAGAGGAATTGTTGTTCAAGTCTTCGTTTCTCTGGAATGTATTGATTGATTGTTTATGCATCATAGTTTATTTTTCATTCATTCACACTTAAAATAAATCGAAAAGAAAAACATGCATTTGCATATAGGTTTTGTGAGTGCTGCATAGGAATAGGTAGGGAATTTTCATTTAGATGTGCTCATTGTTGATTTCTTACAATCTGATTGCTATATCCCTTGTAGCTAAGGTTTTCATTGTCAAAATTGAATCGAAATAGATTCTTATCATCTTTATTGCATTCTAGGAATGTCAAATACATCATGCAATGAACCTCAAAGGAAAACTTATAAGCAAGATCAACTTAAAATTTATCTCAATTAATCTAACGGAGCATTGTCATTTAACGATAACACTTAGAGGTTTAGGCTAGAGACATGTTCTGACATCATAAAGCATAGTAGCTGTCGTTAATTTTCTGTGATACATTTTGAGTGTGATACCTCATTCCACGTATGTAAGTATATCAGATCTCATCCACATACCTTGAGTATACCAGGCGGTGTTCTAGTATGGAAAGTATAAGGGGATGCTCTCATTGTGCAGTTTCACATTAGACAGTGCTAATATGGATTGGGCCTCCATGTACCATTAAGTATATTTGGGAGGAAAACATTAGGTTTCTTACCATATATAGGTAATTGAGTCAGTAGCCTTGTACACTGTGATACACCGAACAAAACATTTGGGGAGATTTCCTGCATGTACATAAATCCTTGGTTTACTGGGGCGATATATTGAAGTTCATGGTTTCTTGGTAATCCTTTTGCCTAGAATTAACCTCTCTCTTTTTTTTGTATCAAAACAAATCAAAAATCGTGGAAGAATATCAACCCTTTTCCCATCGTTCACGTAGGACAACGAATAAACCACCTTTACCACCATAAGCTACACCTAGTAGGCGAAAGTGGGCTCATCATACTGACTTTGGTACCTCTAGACCTTTGGTGCTACATCTTCATATAATTTTCCAGAGTCATTTGATCCTTTGAGTACCAAGTCTTGAGTCATTTCTACCAATCCTAGATTATCAGCTACTGTTGAGAGGGAACCCTCACAGTTACCTGAGGACACTAAAATTCAATCCAGTGAAACGGTAAATCCAGAAGCCAAAGTTGTTCAATTGGAAGTCGATCCGGAACCTATTTTTCTTTTACCAAAACATATTGACCCTGAAGTTGAACAACAATAATTTGTTCCCATGCCAGAAGATGATCAACCGACTCATCCTCAGTCATCCATAACTATTGAGTCTTCCTCTTTACCACAGAGTTTACCACCTGAAATTTATCTCAGACCTAACGGTGAAATACTTCCACCTGGTTTGATTTCAATTGAGGAATAAATTCAGGAAGATACAACCCCTTCAACTCCAACTCATTTTGGTTCGGGGCTTCATCTTTATCCGTCTTTTCCTCGTTTGACCTACTCTTCTCCTGTTGATCCTACTCAGTCTCAAGTTCTCGTAGATTCTTTAGAGTATTTACTAGGTTATTTAATCATGGCTGAGACAAAATCCCATATTGTACCATCTGTTACAACTACAAAAACATCTATTGTTGCTTCCTCTTCATGTTTTCTATGACACTTGAGTCTCATACTTGTGTTGGTTCGTCCGTCCCACTGGGTTACCAAGATTTAAATGGAACCTACTCTGGTGTCTCCTCTAGTCCATGGACTTCACCCATGTCATCATCTGGAATTTTATCTGGTTCCTATCTTATGAGTATTGAACAACCTGATCCTTTATTGACATCATCAACTCAATATCAGGCGGGTCCATCCAATTACCATCCATATTATCTAGTTTCTGTTGGACTCCCATCATATGAAAGTCAGTATGTTCAATATCCTTATAATCCATATGCTGGGGAGAAACATATGTTTTACACCATATGGCAATACTCCTTCACTTTTAGGTCAATCTTATGCTGGAATGTTGTTTGTCAATGGGAGTCTACCTTGCCTTTTTAGATGCAAACAATTGTGTATCAATATCAACCATTTCAACCTGTTGCATTCATACCTAATACACCTATTATTACTTCCTTGGTTGTTGCCCAATCTTCTAAGGCAGGTCCCTCAACCCTTATCCCTCAAGTTTCGATTCTACAGACTTCTTCTTCCCAGGCTGGTATACAAAAACCATTTGTATCAGAAATTTCACAACCACGGGCTAGTTTACCCTTGTCACAACCTTCTAGTGGTCTCGTTTATTCACAACCTAGTCCAAATTATCCTGGTGGGAAAATACATTTTTATCAAATCCCATGGCAACCACAAAAACCATTCCAAAAATATCAAGATTATCCAAGTCCTGGTCAACAAGCCTATCAAGGGTTTGGTAAAAAAACTTACCCCTATCTGGGTTAATAGAAAAATAATCCTTATGTTGGTGCACAACGACCTATTGCCCAGGAAATTCCATCTTACCATGGTTATGCTCAACCTGATCTAAACCGACAGTTGTTGTTTGTTGCAACATTAGAGTTACCTGATTTAAACCGTCTCACTAATGCTCCCATTCATTATTTACCTTGGTGGCTGATGATTCCTCATAAATTACCCTCTGATATTCAGAAATTCAATGGAAATTATGGAGAAGATCCATCTACGTATGTTATGACTTATCATTTATGGTGTTCATCAAAATCCTTGAATGATGGTTCTGTTAGACTTTGTATTTTCCAGTGAACGCTCACTGGTCTGGCTGAAAAGTGGTATATTGAATTACCATGAGCTTCTTTCGACAACTTCATAGCTTTAGCCACTACTTTTATAACCCACTTCCAGTTACCCATCAGATATGAAACTGGAATGGAAATTTTGACCAGATTTAAATATACTACTGCTACTCACGTATCAGATCAAATTCATGAGTGGCATCGCCGTTGTCAAATGGTTAAAATATTTGTTCCTCATCAGCTTTTATCTGAGCGGTTTATTAGGTCCTTGTTCCCATCTATCACCGAGGGTGTGGCCAAAGGCGATGTTGTCACTGAAGAGAAAGTAATTGCTCGTGCCCAGTATCTGGATTTGATTTATACTCAGTCTGACGCGCTCTATAAAAATATTCTGAATGCACCGCGACCAAATTATTTTGTTCCTCCTTCTCCATCTAGTAGGGACATTCATGTCGGTGATGGTGTGATTGGTTCTTCTAGCACTCAGCCAGCAAGTCGACCATCTGGTTCCACACTTGTTGTGTCCAATCAAATCCCTATTGCATCTGATCCTGCATCTTCTTCCGAAATTTTTGAAATACAGGCGGTGTCATCTGACAAGGGAAAAAGTGAGAAGCAAACCAGAAGTAAGAACAAAGGGAAAGATAAGAAGAAACACAATTCACCCTCGTAGGAAAAATCATCTGATACATCTAATTCTTCTCCGAAACCTCGTTACCTTTGTTTTATATTTAATGAGGAGAATTTTAAGTGAGATTGTCCTCACCACTCAGAAGTCTCAAAGCTTCTTAAGACTTCTGCCATATCTGTAGTGTTGACAAACCCTTTTCCGAACTTGAAAACACATATGGTTGCTACCGATCTCGCTTATAGTTCACAATTGCTTATGCTATCCACCTCTAAGCCAAAAACTAATGTTTTGGTGCCTAATTGAAGTAAATATTATAGTAATCTTCTTTTGTCGTCGAATGGTCAGGCTACAGATCAACCTACTACTTCAACTTCAACTTCATTTGATTCAATTCTGTCACCTATTATTCCTGAGTTAACAACAAAGCGCCCAAAGGGAGTCATTCATAAATCAACTTTCAACCCTTGAGCTCGTGTAGCTAGAAATTATAATGTAGTTGAAGATTTGCCTCACTCACCTTCTTCTATGTCAATGCTTGAGGTTCTTCAAAATTGTCCCTACCAAAAGATGGCTTTTTGGTTGATAATTGGTGGAATCGATCCAACGGATTCTAATCTTGTAGTCTTTAACCATGCAGGCTATGTGCCATAATTATCAGCACAATTAGCATTTTTTATACAAGAAAATGTCCTGAATCACCTCATTCATCAGAATATTATTGATGAAGGTGCATCTACTTATATCATGTCTATGAGTTGCTGGAAGTCACTTGGCTCGCCGAGTTTATCACAATCACCTACGACGTTGAAAGCTTTTGACAGTCATACATATAATCCTTGTGTAATTATTAGTAACCTACAAGTCAAAATAGGGGGGAAAATAGTTACTATTGAAGTTGAGGTCGTTGATAGACCCCTTGACTACAATATATTACTTGGAAGACCGTGGGTTTACACTATGGTTGCGATTGTATCTGCTTACTTCCGTATGGTCGTCTTCCCCCATAAGGGATACATCACAGTCATCGATCAACTCGTCTTATTCATCTCTATTTCCCAGCCAATTGGAAGCATTACGTTCGTTCATGGACCCCCGCCATCTCTTGAGAACATTGGCGTAGGACTCTTTAAGGATTCTTCCCTAATGGGTACCTTTTCATTATCATCGCCTGTGACATCGGTGGAAATCACAAAAATAGAGACCTGCAATATGATATATTCCACTTCATCTGACTTAAGGAATATTCCCAATGATTCTGAAATAGATAGGCTCGGTGAAACCATGTTGCTAAGCTTGAGCGAGCTCACATAGCGATCAATCTTTTTGGCTTGTGCAGCCAATCCAGATCCTTTGTCACTGACTGTTTGGGTCGATCGTTCTTTGGATTATGGTACTTCTTTTGATCCTTTTTCATGTGTATTATCAATTGATGAGAGAATTATGGAATCCATGATGCCAGAAGAAGAACCATGGGAAAATTCTCATCAACGACCCCATTTTCTAGATTACAATGAAGATAGTCCAACTGAACTGTGTCACTCTACAATCGTTGATTTCTTGACAAATTCCATTCATATCCCCGCCATCGATTATGAGTGAAACCCATCAAATATCAAATAAACGATTTCTATCGATATTTCAACCAAACCTAGCATTATAGAAAACATTCATGTCGATGTGTCTTGTTCTGCATCTGAACTTGACGCTTATCGCTATCTTTTTCTTGAATTACGAGATGTATTTGCTTGGTCATATGAGGAAATGCCAAGCATCGATTCCAAAATTCTTGAGCATGAGATTAAAATTTACCCTGATGTCGAACGGATACGACAGTGCCTCCGTCCTGTTCATCCTAATAAATTTGTTGCCATTAAAGCAGATGTTGAAAATTTTTTGTGTGTTGGTTTCATTTCCCTTGTTCCGCTTACCTATTGGGTTTCCAACATTGTTCCTTTCATGAAGAAAAAAGGGACAATTAGAGTGTGCATTGATTATCGGGATGTTAATCATGCTTGTCCAAAAGACAACTATCCCACTCCCTTTATCGACCAAATCATTGACGCATGTGCCGGATGTGAAATATTTTCCTTCATGGATGGGTTTTCCGGTTACAATCAAATCAATATTCGCCCAAAGGACAAATATAAAAAACTTTTATTTATCCCTGGGGCACATTCAATTATCAAAAAATCCCTTTTGGTTTAAAGAAAGTTGGGGAAACATTCCAGAGGGCAATGAATTATTCTTTCCATGACATCAACCACATTGTTCAACCTTATCTGGATGACTTACATGCACATTCACGGAAACGGGCTGACCACCCGCGACATTTGAGAGCCATGTTTTTATGATTTTGTCACTACAAAATATGCCTCAATCCACACAAATGTGTGTTTTGTGTCAGTCCTGGTCTTTTTCTTGGATTCATCGTGTCGAAAGATGGAATTCGACTTGATCCATTGAAGGTCTAGGCCATTCTCAATTTGTCTATGCCTTCCAATCTACTTCAGTTACAGAGACTCCAAGGGAAGACTAACTTTCTAAGGAGATTCATAACCAACTACACCAAAATGGTTAAAGGATTTACTCAACTCTTGAAAAATGGGACTCCCTTCCATTTGGAGAAGGTTGTGAAAGATTCCTTTGGTGTTATTAAAGATACCTTGATCCGAGCATCATTAATGTATCCCCCAAATTATCAGAGTGATTATTTCATGTATCTCGCCACAACAGATACAACCATCGCCATGGTTTTAGTCCAGGAAAAATATGGGATTGAACATCCATTCTATTATTTGAGTCAAAATCTCAATTATAGGGAAGTTAAGTACACTTATGTTGAGAAGATTGCTTTGGCAGCCATTCAAGCTATACAAAGAGGAAATACTCAAAAAGGATCTTCATTTTGCATGAATTTTCTTTGGAATTCATCAAATCCAAGTCAAAGAAGGCTTTGGTATTCATTGAGCTTATCTGTGACCTTCCCTCGAGTAGCACCGAGTCTACAACGAAACCATCCATTCCATATGATCCTTTGTTTCTAATCGCGTCATCTGACTTGTGGTATGGATATTTCTGCATCTATCTCCAGACCCAAACTTTCCACCAAATTCCTCTTGATCGCAACAATGATGTATTATATACCAAGCCAAATATTATCTAATCGTCGACGATACACTTTATTGTAGTTGTGTTAATATGAATTTACATGGTGCCTCACTCATAAGGAGGCCAAGAAAGTTTTAAATGATTTCCATGCTAGTGACTATGGTGGAAATTTGTCTATTTTTGCTACCACATGGAAGATTCTCCATGTTGGCTACTTCTGGCCTACCATATTTCGTGACTGCATTCTCGCGGTCAAAATTTTTCATGCTTGCCAAATAATTCATCATAAAACCAACATTCCACCAGCACCAATGCATCCTATCATCATTGTTGGACCATTTTCCAAATCGGGCATTGACTTCATGACATGTAACCCTTGCTCGGTTGGGGGGGCATGGGTATATTATTGTCGCCTTCAACTATTCTACCAAGTGTGCAGATGCCTACATTTTACAAAACAGGCGAGACAACTACATTATTTTTCTTTAACCATGTGGTTACACGGTTTGGTGTGCCGCAATCCATAGTCACAGAACATGGAAAACATTTTCGCAATCACATGATGACTAAGTTGACTGCCCAGTTAGAACTATCACATGATAGTTCTACCCCTTATTATCCACAATATAATGGACAAGTTGAAGCCATTAACAAAATTCTAAAGTGTATGCTTCAAGGAATGATTTGGGTTCATAAAAGAAACTAACATTTAATCCTGTACTCGGCTTTTTGGGCTTATAGAACCTCGGTAAGAAACTATAATATCCCAAATTGGGAACAGTTACACTATTGGGAATAATTTGAGTTATTACCAATGTGGAGCTTCAAAAAACCATGAGCATGGAAATTTAGAGCAGCTCATTAGATTTCAAATATCATTATACCAGAAAATGAAATAACCTCAGCGACAAGATGATCTATATTCTCCTTCCCGGGTGGGGAAATGCAGTAATATAGAGCATAAAACAAATATATTCAGAAAATTTCACAATAAAAATGGATACTGGGACTTGGATCCCTTATTTTAGATAATATATGACCCACTTGCAGAATTGGAGGTGAAACAAATGAAACTAGATACCTTAACAGATATCCCCGGCTCAATACTGCTTAAAAACACCCCGATCCCATGACATCTCTACAACAAAATTTATGAATACTGTGAGAACATAATTCCCATGAGTATTTCTACAGAAAATGATGAAATAAGTCTTATATGAAGCTTATATTTATTAAACAACAGAGGAATAGAGGTTTAACATCATTTATATAAATAAAAAGACACCCAGCAAAGGTTTCCGGAAAAATACATGAATAAAAAGAAACATTGCAGAAAATAACGTAGTTGCTACAACTCTGTATTAATCATGGCTGAATAAATCATTTAATGACTGAATAATACAGAAATATGGCCAAAGGCCTCTCTAATAAAGCTCCCGGAGGGAAATAGGCACCTCCTCCTCAAGAAATAGCATAAAATCAAAGGGTGCAGCTTAGCATAAAATCAAAGGGTGCAGCTTTGCTGCTGCTGCCCCTACACGAAGGACGCAATTTTCTGAAGGAGAATGCACTATATCTGAATGTGAATGAATGGCCCCAAGCCAAATACTGAAATGAAGCTCAAATCACTCCCCTTTTATCCCTTAAGCAAGCTGATCCAAAGAGAGGATGGAATTCCCACATAGGGATTCCTTGCACTAAGCAATGCAGCAACTCCGGCTAAACAAATGAAGTATGCAAGTGGTCTCAAGAAAAAAATAGCTGAATACATGAATCCCATCCCTTTGATGCTATTCCTTCCTTTTATCTTTGGTGAGCCTCCTCACCCCGGACCCCACACAATTTTGAGGTGACTTCTTCATGAAGCTTCCTCTTTCAAAACTACACTGCCCTAGCTAGCTTCCCTCCTCTTTGTGATAGCGTTGTTGACTTGGTCAATTGGAACCAATCCACCTACAATGCCTCTGTTCACACCAAGGGATCTTCAATTCGGTTCTCATATGTGTGTCTAGGCTGATCCTTTTTCACATTGAGCTAGTTTACTTGAGTGTTTCCTTCCTCCTCAAGAATGCATGTTGACTTAGTCAAACTTGACTATGTCCCCATCTAATTTGTCCTTGCTCACACTTGGAAGTGTAAAACCAACTCCTAAGGTGATCTCCTTCCTTACAAAGGTGGAATTTATTCATAATTTTATTGTTCATGGGCCTCCTTACACATTTATTCCTCTCCTAGGTGAAAGTAGCAAAATCTAATATTCCAAATTGTTGTGTGCAAATTTTGGAATATTACAGTCCTCCCCTCCCAAATGTTGCTTGTCCTCAAGCAACTGCAAGGATAAGACTGAAGAGTATCCTCTTCTCCCTTGTAGCAGCCTCATAATATGGAAACCTCCAAAGGTCAAGTTGTTGCATCATCATCATATCTCCAAGTTGCCCCTCCCAAGTGTGTAAGCTATCTAAATAGCTAACATTATGTGACAGTAGAACATGCATGGGAGAAACAATGGGCTGTTTGAAGATCGGTTGATATAGATTGGGACTCATAAACCCCATTTGAATCTCTCCTCCCCAAGCTTTCAACCAAACAAAATGAGTCGCCGCCCAAATTGGCAACTCATGCAAATCATCCTCCACCTGAAGCTCTGGCAAAGTAGGTGGGATGAAATTATGGTCATGGTAGACATAGTAGCCTACTCCACGTTTCTCTCCTCACCACTTAATACAAGTGTAAAGGATTTTCTGATCTTGGGCTGCCATCATGTTGCCCTCAAATGGCAAGAAGGAAGCTAGACCTCCAAAGGTCCCTCTCCCAGCGTTGTACATTAAGCTGGCCCAACCCATCTCATTCATGATGGACAAGAAATTACCACGATATGGCATCCAATCCATCTCATGGCCCTCCTCATTAAGAAGCAAAGATGTTGTTGTAGAGGCCATGCCTCCTCCCATGCTCCCCTTAGAGCATGCAATGCAAAAAGTGTGGGGATGCTCCTCCCCCAAGAACACAACCACTCCATGTGTTCCTCCTCCAATCATGCTCCTCATATAGGTAAGAATAATATCAGTAGGTAGGATCATGTTCAACATCATAATGAGAGAAATACTAAAGGTTATATGTGAGGCTAGAAGGTACCAACAGTCTCCCAAGTGGTCACAGAGCAGTCTTCCCCACTGCAACTTCAGATAATAGCATGGCGAGTTGTTTCATGATAGATGGCTAGTTGTGTAAGTCACCACATCTACCAGCAAGTAGTAAATGGCTGAGTGTATCAACTGAGCATACAAGAAGTAACAAAACACTTGCCCCAAATCATACAATAGATGGATGTCTCCATCATGGTAGCTAGCCAAAAATGGTCCATGGAGCCTAAAGATAAATTTGCCCCTTTGTAGAGAAATGAACTGTAAGGACATGGTAAGAGTATACAAATATAGTGTTGAACAATCAATAAGTGCAACAACAGATTTCTTACCATGTGATAGAAGTAGGATGGTGACAAGATCCATAGATGATTCCTCCATAGTGGTATGGCATACCCATCTGAAGAGGAATGAGCCACATGCTCCATGAAGATATTCCTTCTTATGCTTGGTCATCCAAGTCAAGGATAACATACCACAACAACCAATGATTCCATCCACCACTCTATCAATCTCACCTCCTCTATGCCCACAAAGTGCATCTAGTATGAAGTGATCCTGGGAACAGTCCATCAACAAGCTCATGCCCCAAAGTGACAACGTTGTTGGCCTATGCAAATAGGACCCTGCCAACTCATAAATAAATTCTCTGACATGTTCTATGTCAAATACTCTTCCCATAATGTTGCCATCTCCTCCCCTTGCAACATCATGCAGAATGTGAGAGCAACTTTTCCCTTACTCTCTCTCAATCCTCCAAAGCAATAAATGTCTTTGTTGCCCTGACATACCTCCATCATATAACTCATGTGGTGAAAACATAATTATTTCATCATCATCATAATACATCCACACTTCTTGCTGCCCCATGATGTAAGTACTCTGCCAAGTATTCTCCTCCCACATACCCTTGGAAAAAGGATGTGTCTCATGATGGCCAAACTCTCTCAAGAGTATCCAATGCAGTTTTGCCTCTTGCTGCCAAGTATCATATATTTTCAAGTATCTTTCCAACTCCTTGCTCTCTATCCACATCCATTTATCCACCGATGGATGCTCCCTATCATTCTCCATCTTGGTACTCCTCCAAAGGAGACTACCATCTTCCCATTTCAGATTTTCCTTATTGCATTTCATGGAGTGCTGAAATGCTTCCTCTTGGAGATCCCTTAGAGAATATCTCATGTTCATAGCCATCTTGAATCCATCAATATCCAAAGGTGAAAAAGGTAAAGCCTCTTCACTGCTATTGTTTGACAACATTGATAGTCTCTTAAATGACATAGTTGCTGCCTCATACTCCCTCTCAAGGTTTGTGTCATCCTCCAAAAGATCACACTCCAACCTCAAGGGTTGTGTGTAACTCATCAGTGATACATGATGTTGATGGTTCAAATATCCCTTGAACACTTCAAGCTTGCACAGTGCAATGCAATCCTGCTGCTCTATTTTGGCAGTCATGTTGGATCCTGGGCCATATGGAAACATTTTTCCACAATTTTTAGAATGGTTTGCTGCAATAAGTAAAAGTGGAAATCTTCCCATTCCTTGGTGAGTTGTGGGAACATTTTTTAGAGCTAAAAAAGATCCTCCTTCCAATGTAATGGCTACCTTCACTGCTGATGTAGAAGGCTACTCCTCCAAGGTTGTGACAGCGCTGGTACTTGTCTCTTCCCATGGTGGTGTGGGCTTCCTTTCTTCTGATCTTTCTCCATCAAAGGTTTTAATCAGCCCTTGAGTAAACTCAAGGAAAGAAATCACTCTTGTATGGATTGAGTGACTGAACCACCAAGCATTGGCTTCACCCTCCAGGTGCAGCGCCACAACTTCTACTACCTCCTTCTCTACCATTGGATGAAGTAGGAAGAATGCCTCCAGATTTCTTGCCCAAGCTCTAGCTGTAGTTGACCCATCAAATGTAGACAATAGGAGCCTATTGCCTTTGATTTCTTATTTGCTGCAAGATCTTCTTTTTTCTCTCAGTTGAAAAATTGAGGAAAATCTAGGGTCTCTTTGGAAGCCCTAGTTTGGCACTTGTATTCTGCCAAATACCCACCCAAGATTTCATGCTCTAAGTGGTATCCTTGCTCTTCACTTCCTCCATGAGAACAAGAAGTGCATGCATCTTCTTCTGCTCCTTGAAAACTTCTAGAGGTCTCACTGCAACTCTCTCCTCCTTGAAACCCTTTTGGAGTTTCAATGCATTTCTCTTCTTCTTTCTTCTTTGATCTAAAAATGGATGAGAGTAAGCTCATCCTCTCCATAATTTTTTTCTCCTCTTATTCTTATCTTTTGATTGGATCTAAAATCCATAGGCTGAGCCAATATGGCAGCTTTGATACCACTGTAATATCCCAAATTGGAAACAGCTACACCATTGGGAATAATTTGAGTTATTACCTGTTAGCCACCAATAAAATTTGTCATATAAAATGGTGGTTAAAACATTTTTGGAGCCTTCAAGGAAAAAGTTTTATTGCTAATCTCTTGAAGACTCTTGAAGACATCATGTCCTTTGTTTCAATCGTCACTGCTATTTCCATTTCAAATTATGCTGATTCCATAAGAAAAATACTGCTGCAAAGGCCATTTTCCCCTTCCCACCACCACAAAACTAACCTCATTTTTACCCCTTTTTATTCTCATGAAATTCCTCTATTTTTCATTTTCCCCGTTTTTCCCTTCATGAAATCCCCTCTGCAGAGTTTAAAACTCCTTTTTTTAACTCTGCCGAAACCCCCAAATCCATTGAAAACTTGAAAAAATTTCATAAAAAATACGTTTTTTATTACAAACTGAAGCCCCCTTGGGCTAAGTCCTAACCACTTTCCCATTATATGCCCTGTTGCTAGAACTAGGTGCTAAGCCATTTGGGCGCTTAATCGCATCAAAAAAATCTGAGCGCATAAGTCTATTTTCCATGTTCAAAAGTTCCGATGCGATTGAGCCTTTGTACACAGCCCCCAATCCTATTATTCTTTTATATAACCCGAGTAACATTGTATATTCCATCTCTGATCCCTTATTTCCTTTTGTAAATCAAAAAACCCACTTTTTCCAAATTTTGGTCTAAATGCGCTGGAGTTATGTTTTTTAATGAAAAAATGGGTAGATTGAAAGACTCGCATCAAAACTTCCGATGTGATTGAGTCCCTTTGTTAAAACTCTGCCCCCTCCGATTTTTACTCCATATAACTTCACCCAGGACCAAGAGTTAAAGTCCCAAGCACCAATCGCATCGCAAAAATTTTGAATGGTTACATTGAAAAGCCCGAAGGCCCAAAATTCCGATTGCGATAGGCCCTTTTCATATATAAGCCACGGGCCCTTTTTTTTTCCATATAGTTAAAGGCCCAGCAGTCGAGCGCCTACCCATTTCCTATATATAAACCCGTCCGACAGTCAAAAACTTTGTATTATATTAAAATTTTGGGTTTTCCATGTTGTAAAGGTTTTTCCGCCGGTGCAAGTTTTGAAATGATGTCGACCATTGATCTAAAGCCGAACAACGATCAGCGCATAATCGCATCGCAAATTTTTTTCGAGTGCGTTAACATAACACCACCCCCAATTGGTCAACCTATGATGAGTTCTCTGCCGTCAATATGATCTATATATCGATGGTCCGTAATTAATTGCATCGGCGCCTCTCAAGTTTCTCCCCCCCACCGATCGCCGAGCCTCGATTGTATCTGGGCCGTCCACGTGTCCAGATCGGACGGCCCAGATTGATCCTCCGAATTTGGTTATATTCTATACACCCCTCTCCATAATGTTGTTTTGTCCAATCTTAGAAGTTGATCTCTACAGATCAACGGCCCTTATTTACCCATCTTCCACCATCATATTATTTCATTAAACCCCCAGTTTCAATCGTAACCATTGATTTGTTCTATCCAACGGCTCATTTTAACCCCGTCGAGACCAACACCTGTGGGTCCTGCCTCCCTCCAGAACTAATCTCCGTCGTTTATCTCAGATCCTATGGCCCATTATAAAACCACCCACTCTCATTCCACTCACGCATCTTCCCAAATTCACGCTCATTCTCCACTGTCAGATCTGAGGACCCAGATCCGACGGCCCTCGTTCCAAGTCGCGTAAATTTTAGTGCGAAGTTTAATTTCTCAAAAGGCACGTGATATGGGTGGTTTTCTGAGGCCACGTGTCGGGCGGGGACGCATATCACGTTCCAAAAGGAAAAACTGCCTACCCGCCCTTTTGCCACGCGAAAACAGTTGTTTTGCAGCCCGAAACCGCTTTCCCTCTTTCCTTTATAATTCATCGCGCGTGCTCTCTGCCGCTGATATTTATAGATCAACAGCCTAGATATGATAACACCTTACATTATTGCCCTCCAACTTCGCTGAAGGTTTTTTACGCGTGATCTCCACCGTCCATCTCATGGGCTGGTCTCATTCGACACCCCACGATCACCCCGAACCTCCCACCTTTATTTTGATAATATTTCTTCCGAAATAAAGGCTTTAACTCTATTTTCTTCGCATTTCTCTTATTTTCCAAACAGTGTGGCTCCTTCACAGTATTTAAATCAAAACCAATCCCGACCGTCGATCTCTGTGCGATCGACGGATCTAGCCTATTTTCTCCCTCTGCTCTCCTTTTTTACCTCCTCTAATGAATTCCCACTGTTGGATGATGCCATCCAACGGCCATGAATATCCCCACACCCTCTGAAGTAGTAAAACCCAATAAATGCAGGATTTCATAACAGTTGTGTGATTTATGTAGGTTCAAATAAATTTCAAAATATTTTTAAAAAAGAGAAAATATAAAGCCGAGGGTGACGATCCTCAGAGCTTTGTTTATTTAAAGGGAAGATCATTCCAAAGGGTTCCACACCACGTTTCATCAATTCTTCATGGGCATTGATGCCATATGAGCCCATGCAGCCCTGCACATCAACAAGACACAATGTTATTTGATCAAATTAAAAGAGTATCAATTTCGAAGACAAAACAGAGCCGAACAGAAGATTGAAGACAGTTTGGGATTACAGCTAAGATTGATTGTCAAAAGCCTAATCCTCCAAATTAAGACACAGTTAAAGAAAATCATAAATTTTTATCAAACAAAAAGGCCTTCACCTCCACTTCAGAGGAAAATTAATTCCTCTCAGCTACCACAGTGCCACTTGTAGCCACAAGCATTCAAATGGAGGCCGAGTTATTATCAGAACATCAGATATTTGCCTCACGCAGCTGAATAGTTAATTCTGCTAAGGAACTTAATGAAAAATATCAGCAGAGTTACTACAATATGACACAGAGCCTTAAAAGTCAACAAAAGATCCCACCGAGCTGAATCTTTAAATGTAAATCAATTAATACAGAGGACACATATGTAAGCTTCTTCATCGAGCCCCTCAAAGGCCAAGAAGCCTTAAGTCTGTATTAATTACCCTTGGAGATATTTTATCAGATCCCACCTCCTCATTCCTTCTATAAATACTCCTGTAGAAGATGAGAAAATGTTGGTTGCTTAAATTTGAAATATATTTGAGCTTGAGACTTCTACTTGTAAATAGTGTTCACTGGCTCTTGGAGCTCTGCTTGTGATTAGGATAGTTAGGCTGAGAAGTGAAGATGATTGCTAACCTGAAACACTGGACTTAAAGTTGTAACTAGTTTGGAGCATCAATACAAGCTGATTTATGGGATCCTGGTCTATGTCGACGGTGATGTTATTTCTCATTGTAAATTGTTATTTCATTTCTGTTTTCACCTTGTCCATCTTCTCTAATAAAGAACAACAAGCATAGAGTTAGGATTTATTGTATATCAGTACCCTTCTATGACTGATAAGCTTTATATTAATGTTTTCTTCCAACTTGTGTTATTTAGGAATGATTAAATTCACTTCAAGCAGTTAGGAATGCTGGCGTTCCCTCGTCCTACTATCTAGCTAATATTGTTCTTAGATGTTTTTTTCAGTTTATGTTAAGTAGAGATGAACTAAGAAAGATATGGTCAGCCTTGGTCCTAGTTTTATCTCCAAATACTGTCTGAAACTTTCCCTTGGAATGTGTTAAAAGCTGGTTAGTTTCAAAGTACTTACCAGATCTTAGACCATTCTTTGTTATCTTTGTGTTTGTATTGAAAGTTTACCAAGTAAAGCAGAGCTAGGAGAGGTTTTGTGGTGAGCCCGGCCCGCTAGTTTCTTCTTCAACAGTTGCCTTCAAGTTCCCCTCTGTGTTTTAAATGTTTTCTATTGAAATTATATCAAAAGCTGGCTAGTTTCAAAGTACTTACCATATCCTGGATTTCTTTTATGATATTCTTAAGCGTTTGTCAAAGGCTGGCTAGTTTCAAAGTACTTACCAGATCCTAGGCTGCTCTTTGTTCTTCATTTGTTTATTTCCCCTTCTTTTTGTATCATTTCATTCCATAAATCAAAATTTAAAGAGATCCTTAGACATAGATGACTTGCCCCATGGACCACTCTTGCCTCTTGTTGTTTCAATTAAACCCTATTATGACTCCATAGCCCAATGGACTAAAACCAGCATTTTTTCTTTATTTTTGGCCGAATCTTATTCTATTTGCTTGCAACTTCTCACCTTTGAAACTCTTTGCACTTATAACTTTCCCCTCAAATAATAATCATGCTCAACCATCCAAAACAAAACAAAACCCTTGGCCTTCATAACTAGCCTAATATCATTACCCAAACTTCAAAGAAAAATCCATCTTTGCACTTATTGGAGAGATACCTCTCCGGATTCATGAGGGCTAGATCCTAGAATCCCAAAGTGGTTGAAACGGTGTTTCTCCCTACGGTCGGACTTTTGCCAATCTTGCTGATTACAAGGAACTAACATTACCAATGTGGAGCTTCAGAAAACCATGAGCATGGAAATGTAGAGTATCTCATTAGATGTCAACTATCATCATACCAACAGATGAAAGAACCTCAACAACAAGATGATCTATATTCTCCTTCTCGAGTGGGGAAATGCAACAATATAGAGCATAAAACAATTGTATTCAGAAAATTGCGCAATAATAGTGGATACTGGGACTTGGATTCATTATTTTAGATCATATATGACCCACTTGCAGAATTGGAGGTGAAACAAATGAAACTAGCTACCTTAAACAGATCTCCCCGGATCAATACTGCTTAAAAACACCTTGATCCCATGACTTCTCTACAACAGAATTTCTGAATACTATGAGAGCGTAATTCCCATGAGGGTTTCTACAGAAAATGATGCAATAACTCTTATATGAAGCTTTTTTAATCAAAAAATAGAGGAATGGAGGTTTAACATCATTTATACAAAGAAAAAGACACCCGGCAAAGGTTTCCGACAAAATACATGAATAAAAAGCAACACTGCAGAAAATAACGCAGTTACTACAACTCTGTATTAATAATGGCTGAATAAATCATATAATTACTGAATAATACAGAAACATGGCCAAAGGCCTCTCTAATAAAACTCTCGGAGGGAAATAAGCACCTCCTCCTCAAGAAATAACGTAAAATCAAAGGGTACAACTTTGTTGTTGCTGCCCCTGCATGAAGGACAAAGTTTTCTGAAGGATAATGCACTGTAGCTGAATTTGAATGATTGGACCCAAGAAAAATACTGAAATGAAGCTCAAATCACTCCCCTTTGATCCCTTAAGCAAGTTGATCCAAAGAGAGGATGGAATTCTCGCATAGGGATTCCTTGCACTAAGCAGTGCAGCAACTCCGACTAAATAGCTGAAGTATGAAAGTGGTCTCAAGACCAAAATATTTGAATACATGAATCCCCTCCCTTTGATGCTATGCCTTCCTTTTATCTTTGGTGAGCCTCCTCACCCCAGATCCCACACAATGTTGAGGTGACTTCTTCATGAAGCTTCCTCTTTCAAAACTGCGCTGCCCTAGCTAGCTTCCCTCCTCTTTGTGACAACACTGTTGACTTGGTCAACTGGAACCAATCCACCTGCAATGCCTCTATTCTCACCAAGGGATCTTCAATCCGATTCTCATATGTGTGTCTAGAATGATCCTTGTTCACATTTAGCTATTTTACTTGAGTGTTTCCTTCCTCCTCAAGAATGCATGTTGACTTAGTTAAACTTGACTATGTCCCCATCCAATTTGTCCTTGTTCACACTTGGAAGTGTAAAACCAACTCCTAAGGTGATCTCCTTCCTTACTAACGTGGAATTTATTCATAGTTTTATTGTTCATGGGCCTCATTACCCATTTATTCCTCTCCTAGGTGAAAGTAGCAAAATATAACATTCCAAATTGTTCTGTGCAAATTTTGGAATATTATAGAAACACAACTAGATTTACTCCATTTCAGTTGGTTTATGGTTTGGAAGCTATCTTACCAATTCAATGTGAAATTCCATCATTGAAACTCATGATTGACCTGCTACTTGACACTTTTGACGAAGAGGCATGTCTTTTAGATCTCATACATCTATATGAAACGCATCGTGAAGCCGCATTGGCCAACAAAGCTCATAAGAGACGAATTAAGGTGTAATATGACCATAATTTCAAGGCTCACACCTTCTTGGAAGGAGACCTAGTCTTGCTTCATGATCATGAAGCTGATAAGATAGGAATAGGAAAATTTGAACCATTATGGCATGGCCCTTATATTTTCAAGCCTATTCTGGCTAAGGGTGCCTATGAGTTGGTAGATTATGTTGGGATTCCATTGTTGTATCATCGTAATGGGTTGTATCTTAAACATTACTAAGCTTGATTCTGCATAGTAAACACTATATGATATTGTATATATGCTTTGATTGCGTGTGTGTCACACTGTGTCTTTCAAGAGTTTTTCATTTGGTTAATAATTCACTTTGAATTTTGTTGCAGATGTCAGAATCTTTGGAATCAATTTTTGGCCATGCCGATGGTGTTAGTCGTAGTACACAGAATCTATCCTCTGCAGCATGGGCCATCTTCGCTCCAAGTGGCGAGGTAGTGAGTTTCTAAGGGATTTTTATCAGTCAATCCACCAATAATATCATTGAGTATAACGCATTGATCGAACTCCTCTCTGATGCCATTTCACTTGGCATTCATTGCATCATCATCAGGCTGGACTCACAACTTGTCGTACTACAACATACTAGTGTTTATACTATCTGAAATCCAACCATTCATCACATGTTCCTTAGAGTTCATCTTTTGGAAAGACATTTTGAATACATCCAATATTAACACATTTCCAGAAACTTTAACACCTTAACTGATTCTTTAGCAAATTATGTGTTAAATAGACATTTGCAACATATGTAAAAATAGATTTTAAATTCACATCATACAATTGAATAGGATTTCACATAACCATAGGAAACACTGAAATTAAAATAGATATATAATTGAGTTTTTTACAAATAATTGTGTCCAAGACACGTTGTTCATATGACCTCAAAATGTATACAAACATATCATATTCTAAGTAGATCTGGTAGTGCTCATGATAGCAGCTCACGGCTTGATCTATCATGCGCAATAGCCTCATCCAATGGCTAGGGACACCAATAGTATGGAATTGTAGCCTCATCGATAAATCCTAGATCCGGACATTCGGTATCCAGAGAGTCAACCCCTCTATATGCTATTGTAACTCAGCCAGAGTCTCAGCCAAATCCAAATCCCAAAGGAATTATCTCCCAACAATCCTCTTTGTTGTTTCACCTGCCTGTTGTGTACGACCCACTGGTTGAATAGTACCCACATATATATACATAAAACATTTTTATTTTAGTCTTGGAAACATCAAAAACACAAAATATGTAAAAAAACCCAAAAAATAAAAAACATGGTCAAAACATTTTACCTATAGCACCCCATTGAGTGTCAGCTGGTAAAATAAAATCTGGGTCTCCATGGAAATCCATCCCTGCATATGGATGATCCTCTATGACAATATGCTGTCATCAGAGCCAAGTAAAAAATGCAGTGCAAAATGATATCGATGATTTACCAACATGTCTAGCCATCAACTCTACCCACCACTGCATCTGTGGATCTCTAAGACCAGCGAAATCCAATGTCATATGTTGTGGCTGCATCAGTGGAACTCACCCTAAAATGAAAATGATCAAGATCGATCCATAGCTGAAATTCTTCGTCTTGCCACTTTTCACTTTTGTAATTTGTTCTTTCATCTGAATGAGTACTGCTTCAGCCCAATTGAACATGGTCGGCTTGAGACACTCAAGCACATACTACATGTATGATCTGTTTGCAACATGAAGTGTCATGTTGCTAGCTAACTTTGTGATAGTAAATAAGAGCATTCACCAAGGCATATCACGTACATATATGATGTTTATCTTTCCATATTTTCTAGGCTCTGTACATGGCTGACAAAACTGTCAAATTTAGTTCTTCATTGGCTCACCTTCACGGACGGATTCCTCAAAGGAAATGGGGGCACCACGTCTCAACAAACATGTCAGAAATTAAATGTCATCAACCAATATTGGGAGCACTTTGTCCCCAATGTCAAATTCATGCTGTGTCAGATCCCATGAGCAAATCAAGAACTGAAATAGTTCCATATGTTGCCTCATCCTTGTCAATCTAAAGTACTTGGGCAACCCATAGTCTCTGAGGGCTCTCACTATGTCAGGATCATTTAGAGCAACCATATCTTGTTCCTCATGTTCTCTTTCTCACCATGTAATCGACATTATGATTTGATCAAAGCCTGAAATCAAACCATAAGCTTAGTTAGGATCCATTCCATGTAAAAAACTGGAGAAGTTTTGGGCAGAAAACACAATGAAAATTTTTGAATTGCACCCAACGCACTCCTATTCCTTATACAAATCATTTTAAAGCACCTGAACCTCATTCTAGCTCCTCTACAATGCAATTTTCGATATCCAAGGGGTGTTAGTCCTAGGGCATTGTATATTTACCATAGGAGCCCAAAAACCATAAATATTTGCATGAAACTAAAAAAGAATGCAACCAATATAAATATGAAGGTCAGATCTCCTACTTGGTCTGGACGGCACGAGAAATGGTCCACATAATTTGTCTCAATCAGTTGTTGAAGTTTTGAGGGTAAAACTGGCTCAGAGCTGTAATATCCCAAATGGGAAATGCAGCAATACATGAACACAAAACTTGAAATAGCAGTGTAAATCAACTCATAAACATTGGAGAACAATATGGAGACATAAAATCATGTATTATATCAGCAAATAAATACATAATAGTGAGGCATGAATCATATACAGTGAGGAAACAAGCCTCCCATAAACAATCACTCCTAAATCTGAACTACTGCTACAATACAAAATGCCAGAAGACTACTACAGTGCAGTTATAAACACAATGCTACAGAAAAATAATGTAAAAAATATGTAGGGCTGTTATATGCCTCAAAAGATATGCCCAATACAAATCTACGAACAATACAAACTCCTATAAAGAACCCAGAAAGGGTTTTCAGAAATACACTCTATACAAGATGGGATCTAAAGCCCAATGGCTGAAGATTCACTGCAAACTGAAGAACATGAGTGTATAAGGCTGAAATATATCAGGTCTAATGTAGATCCCCTCAAAGGTCTCCTCCCATGGAAGGTTGAATCCTCCAATCACAAGAAAACACTCCAAAGGAGCCACAAGACCCCTCACTGAAAACTGCCCGCAAAATAATGTAATCACTAGCTGGCACAGTGCTAGAAATTATGGGAAATAGTTGGCCTGATGCAAAAGATTTGAAATATTCCCAAGATCTCTCCAAGATGATCTCCCAAGAGAAGGAAACCTTCCTCCTATGAGAAAATAGCTCAGAAAGTGGGTTTCTAACCCCTCCACTGCAACACCCTGCAACGCAGCACAATAACCTGCAGAAACTACGCTGATGAAGAAAGTTGTAGCTTCGCTTGAAAACCTGATGTGGAAATGAATACAATACTCTTCCAAGAGGCCTATCAAGGAAAGAGTTGGGATTCCCGCTCGGGAACACCCAGTGCTAAACAGCACAACATCCCTTCTAAATAGCAAGAGGAAGCAATAGTCTAAGCAGACCAATATCAAAATAATAATCTAAAACATAATCTCAAATGGCTGCCATCCTCTTCCTTAAGTAGAATATGAGCTTGCATGTCCTTGGCCCTACTCAACTATGTCATTTCCTTCATGAGTTTCATCTCCCTCCAAAACTGTGTATTCTCTAATTAATCTCCTCTCCTCCTTAACAGCATTGTTGACTTGGTCAAAGTTGACTGAATCAACATGATCCAAACCTTGTTCACACATGGAGGAGATTTATTTAGCTGCAACAAGGGTCTCCTTTCACACTTGAAGTGTTTTTATTGTTGTTGAAGAGACTTATGAGCCTCCCCACCCATTTATTTACCGACCTAGCGATAAAACCAACTATAATATTCCATTTAGCTTAAGGCTAAAATTTTGGAATAGTACAAGAGCACTAAAAAATTAATGGTAAATGTGAAATGGTAAAAATGACTAGGTAAATTCTCATTTAAATAGTCTTTTTTATTATTTAATGCATATTTAATGAGTTGACTATAGTTTTTAAACATTTTTACTATTTAAACAGGTATTTTTAATCCGTTTGGTGCTTCTTTGAGTAGGTTTACAGTTGATACAGTGAATTCAACGTGCATGGTCTTAAAATGAATTTTGACCACATATCACACTTTTTCCTCTTTTTCAAGCTCTCTTAAACACCGAAAAAGGAACCCCCTGGAGTTTTGTTTCAAATTTTTTCGGACTCCCAAAACATGAAAATTTTTTCGAGCACTTGTCATTTTGAGCTCGTAAAATTAATTGAAACGGCATCTACTCAGTATAAGTTTAACCCTTTTCTGGACTGGGATAAATTATTTACGAAAAATGAACACAATGGTCAAACTAGGAGGTTCCCTCAGGTATTATTTTACGCTTTTTCGGATCTGAGCGACAATTTTACAAAAAAGAACTTGTGGAGTTTTCTTTTTGTCCCTTTTTCAAACTCTCTAAACATGAAAAAGGATCGAGTTTTTACTATCGTTAGACTCATTAAAATATAAAATAGTCACGGACTTGTCCATCATGACAAGATCAAGTTTCACCTTCGCTAGACTCGTTAAAACATCACATAGCGATGGATTCACCCAAAGGGTGGAATTATACATCAAGCATATGTTATCCTCCTCAAGATTGTTAAAACATAAAGAGGTATTGTTCAGGAATGAATTGGGAAAATTGGAAAGGGATAAATCACTTTATGGTAGCCAGTCGCTCTTGAACATGACACTCATTCACTTCATCTCCGTGACTTTTCGATTGGGTTATCTTATTGATGGTCTATCATACCTATGGTCTATCACACCATCCATCACTTTGGTTTTGGGTCAGTGCTGCCAACTCATTCAATTTTGTTGATACATTCAAGAGAAGTCACTCAGTAATTCCTCATTCTTTGAAATACTCATAAAAGTTCATTTCACGACTGCTGTCCCTGAACATTGCTTCATCAGTTACATTTTGTCTCTAAAAACATTACTCCCATTTCGTTTCGTTGATGGGGGATACATAAATTCCTTCCTATGACGAGTCACTTCCTATCGACATCACCTCATCATCCAGTAAGTTGATTTAGAAACAACCTTTCAGTACCTTGGAGCTTACATACATCAGTGGAAATTTTCGCATTTTCGGCAATAGGTTGACATCACTAGCCTTCGACTGAAAGAATTTGTATGGTGTTTGACATCAAATCATCTATCCACACCATGCATAATGTACTACAGTACCTTGAGATCCATTATCATCATCTGTGGTTTATATCGCATTTGTTAACGTCTTATGTCATTTACTAGTAATCAGACGATGTCTTCCCATGTTCAACTTCAGATCACATATTCGCATGGTTAGACTCGTACTTAAACAATAGAGTGAATGAGATAGAAGACCCTAGATCTAGTTTCACCTATCCAGGCTGTGATTTAAAGAGTAGTACCACATCATCCATATGATGGTATTTACATAGATGGTCATCCTATCATGGGTCTATATTTGTAGACGAATTTCTGATGTTATGATAGGCTATGTGCTGAGTATGGGTATGCATCCCTCAACAATTCATTTCCAAGATGAAAAATATATCATGATGTAATGTATTGTAATTGATACAGGTCACCATCCACTTCAGAGCCTACTCATCACCTCGTAAGGCATATCATTCAACATTATCATTTTTTCCTTCATGCTTTAGGGGGCAACTATTACAGGTCAATTTGGGCATCACTCCCAAAACCTAGATCAGTACAAATTAGGGTCTATCATACTCTAAATAATTTTCTACATGCCGTAGACAATTCATCCCATTTATGGTTTCCATCCATGAAATTTTCATTGCTTGAACTCCATTTGAAGTGTTTCATTGAGCCATCAACGCACCCCTAGAATGTAGTAAATGCTTTGCAAAGCACTTACTCCCATGCAATGTAGTGTTGCAGAGCATCTAGGCCCACTTGATAGTGCGTTGGTCGACTGGGAGTGAATTTTTCATAGGTTTTCGGGAATCTTCCCACCTTCTAGTGGCTTCTAGAACTAGAACATATGGTCAATTTTCCGACACTTTAGTTTCGATAGTTTTGACGTATTGTCGGAAAGTTCCCCAAATTTTCTCAATTTTTTTTAATCCTGCCAACAATCGTCGCTCTAGCGACGTTTAGGGAGTATTGTTAGAATAGAGAAATTTAGGGGTATCATCGAAATAACAAAGTTTTGGGACAAAGAATCGGAAGTGTGACATTTAGGACCAAAGTTTCGAAAGTGCAACATTTAGGACCAAATCATCAGAAGTGCAACATTTACGCAAAGCGTCAGAATTTTGACGTTTACGAACAAAGCGTCAGAATAGAGATTTTTTCATGTGATGACACCCAAGTAAATGCATTCAGGTAGGGTTGTGTCGTGTGAGGGAACCCAAGGAAACGCATCATTTGGACAAGTCGATTCTGGTCGGGTCGTGTGAGGGATCCCAAGGAATGCACCCAGGTCAAGTCGTATCAGGTCGTGTGAGGGCGCAAAAGGAACGCGTCTGGGTCGGGTCGTGTTGGGTCATGTGAGGGCACCCAAGGAATGCGTCCAGGTTGCGTCATGTGAGGGCACCCAAGAAAACACGTACGGTCGGGTAGGGTTGGGTATGGTCGGGTCGTGTCATGTGAGGCAGCCCAACGAAACACGTTCATGCGGGTCAGGTCGAGTCATGTGATGGCGCCCAAGGAAACACATTCAGGTCGTGTCGTACTTTGAGGGTGCCCAAGGAAACGCATTCGGGTGGGTCGGGTTGGGTTGGGTCATGTGAGTGCGCCCAAGAAACGCATTCGGGTTGGGTCACATCGGGTCGTGTGAGGGTGCCCAAGGAAATGCATTCGAGTGGGTCGATTCAGGGTAGGTTGGGTCATGCCATGTGACGATGCACAAGGAAATGCATTCGAGCGGGTAGGGTCAGGTCGAGTCAGCTCGTGTGAGGGTGCTCGTATAAAAATGCTAAGTTGTGACCGCTCGTGTTGCTTGTGCACGTTTGTGTGATCCATTTTCTGTTCTCTCCCTCATGCACCGTTCTTTCGGGCAAGTCGAGTCGTGTCATGTGAGAGCGCCACAGGAAACTTGTCCGAGTCGTGTTAGCCCCCCTATGAACTTCTTGGCAAGCCAGCTGGGGGCTAGATTGTTTTGAGCCTTCAAGGAATGCCTTTCCCCTCAAAACCCATCCTTCTTGAAGTCTCTCAATTGCTGTGTCTAATACAAATCCTCTCTGTTAGTACATTGCTCAAAAAGGGGCCTATTATTCCCTCCTTTACCCCTGCGAAATACATCAATTCCCCTTCTTTTCCCTTTATCCAAATTCCCTTTCTTCCCCCCCAAGATTCCCCCCTCTCTATGCCTAAATCCCCCAAAATCCCCTTTAATTTTCCCCATCTCCCTTATTTCCCTAGTTTCCCCCTCCATCTCCCCTACCGTTACCCTTTGATTGCCCACAAAACGCATTAAAAATGAATTAAAATGATAAATTTTATGTTTTTGGGTCTTAGCCCTTCTTCTGATAGCCCCGCGCCCTTTTCCTTCCATAGAACCCCGCACCGTGACCGAAGCCTTTCCCTACGGGGGGTTTTTCTCTGACCGTAGAGTCAAGCCATGGAGCCCTCGTAGTTGACTCCTCGAGATATGGGACCACCCGATCGAGCGGCTTTCATTCACTATGGGGGTCGCTCCAAACTCTCATGCACGTACACCATGGTGCCCCCATAGTTGATCTCCGCCGTCCATTCATTTGTCAATCCAACGGCGCGGAGTGCACCTGAAATAGTGGATCCCGCCAGCCATACGTCATACCTCCAAACCCACCGGTATTTTCCGCACCATCCATCTGCTACAGGCTGTTTTCCCTGGAGAGCCAGCGATTCCACTTAGTAAACGACGCGTGGCACCTGTACGAGGGAAAAACCACCCTCATTTCGTGCATTAAAATTCGATACGGGGCGCCCAGCGAAATCCACGACCACCGTTCGATCTCGAGATCCTCATCCGATGGCCTCCCTTCGTCCAAGCTGCTCGCTCGTTAACCGGTCTCCGCTGCACCCGCAGACCCACCATGTGTCACCCTCGTCGTTGATCTGTGCCCGATCAACGGTCCAGATCACCCCGCTCGCCGTTGACCGCCCCACTGCCCACCGGTCCCTCCACGTCAACATCCCACGTGCGCACTCTGTACTCCTTCCCAGTCCATTACATAAAACTGGTTTATTTACGTGTTTTTCATGCATTTTTCACGTTTATTTGCCCTACGCTCTGCCGACCGCATACCAGAGCGATTTTCACCATTTCTTCTGCAATTCTCTCCCCATCTCTCATCAGCAAAGTTTTCTTTTCCTCCACCACGCCATCTGCACAGTCACGCTTATCTTCCACCTCATCCGTCGCCCCATCAGTTGTTTTCCTCACCGTTTGTTGCATTTTGCAGGGATATTTAGAAGAAATGGCCGCCATGATACACGTCTACGCTACTAGGACAGATGAATCCGAAGAAGATCTGTTTTAGGAGCAGAATTTATTAGAAATGACTAAGGAAGTTGGAGACAGGGCCTACATTAAAGAAACAAACTTCGAGCCCTGCGAGAATACCTTCTAGCACCATTTAGAGCGCAGTATGGCAAGATCAGAGAAGAAAGAATGTTTCAGAGCAAGGACAAGAGATTAGAGCACAACCATGAAGGTTTCGGGCCTTAAATTAGTAGTTTGGGAGGCTAAGCACGGCTCGAAGACCCTGAAAATCGATTAAAGGATCTCGAGCACAGGCAAAAGGTAATATCAGGGTTTTTCATCGACATAATGTTTTTTCTTCATCAAGTACATGGCGCCAAAACAGCTTTTATTATGCACCATGTCCCTAAATAGTTTTCCACCAGACTACAGCTCAAACACAGTCAAAAATTTATGAGACAAACCTTTCAGCAGTTTATTTTATTTTTTGTTTACGACACCAGGAGTACTTCGACCAAAATGTCAAGATCATATCCAAAGCAGATCATTCTTTCACAAGGAAGGTGACAGAGATTAAATACATAGCAGGTCAAGCAGAATGGGTTTCGGCCCTGCATTCATTGTTATGTTTAATGATACATTTAATTTTCACCTACTCCTTCAGTCGATCTTGGGTTCACCCTTTGCTATAAAGCACAGAAGGAAACATTGTAATGGTTGTTGATGAGAAATCAGTGAAATGCAAGCATTTTTCCTCTTGAGACAAGTTCTCTATGTAATACTGTAAGATAGACTGAGACTTGATGTATTCAGACTGAATGTTCAAGCTATGGGCTATGATGTACCTGATTGGTGTTGTTTTTAATATGACAAGCATGTTTCTTTGGATCCTGGTCTAAAGCAGCTAGTGATGTTTTCCTTTCTCTGTATTTGTGATTGACTTGCTTTCATTTCATCATGTTTCTTCAGGCTCGCATCAGAAGTTTGGCATAAGATTTACCCTTGATAGGTACCTTATGTTGCTGCTCTCCCAGCCTTTATGTTTTCTGCTTATATGTGTATTTGAATATTGATTTCAATTGATTTAACCAGTGTAGTGGATGATATTGCCTGCTCTCTGATGCATGAATTGATGAAGTCCATGTTTAGATGTTCTTGGTAGGATTTAGCTGGAAGGTTTGGGAACACTGGGGATTAGTGTTAGCTTTGTCCACTAGGATCCTTGCGTGACCAGTTAACCTTTCTAAGATCCCTCGTATTTCCTCTGATTTTGTCCAAGCAGGCCTGGAGTTAAATGACCTCTGGTCTGATCTATAGACAGAGTTGGTTGGTTCTCCTCCTCTCATTTTTTGTCCTTAATGTCCCATTCCAAATATCTCCTTTAAGATCCAAATGCTCTATATGACTAGCCCAATTGAAAGCTTTCACATTGATTACAAGTAAATCCTTTCTTGACTCCATAGCCCAATGGCTTTGATGTTCTTTGAGTTATCTGTCTCTGCCTAAGCTTCCTCCTTGCTCATCCTTGTCTTATGATTGGTCCTTCTTTTCCTGATTCCCTCCAACCAAACACAAACAATCAAACAAGCAACCATGAGCCTACAACTAGCCTAAAATCATAACTTAGAGATTCAAAGACATATACTTTGACTCATATAGAGAGATCCCTCTCTGGACCTAGGAGGGCTATATCCTAAGGTCTGAAAGTGGTTTTATGTTGTCTCATCTTTTGGTCTCTGTCAACCTGGCCAAAACATGGGAACCCCAACATAATGGCGACCATACTGGGGAGTTCTGAGTACATTTCACCTTAAACATTCGTAAAAGACTCAGAAACTTAGAACTCTGGTTAGGTTGACCGTAAGTCACCCCTTTCTTGAATCAACCTCCATTATTGAATATCCACCATACTCTTAGACAGAGCCTGGAAAGGGCCAGGTAGCCTCCAGATCTCATCCTCTTTTCAGAGGTGACATATCTGGTAAATGCCCTCCCAGTCAATCTCTAGTTGGAGCTTGTTGTTGTAGAGGAGATTCCTGAAAGGTGATAGTGCCTGAGCACTGTGGTGGAAAGTGTACCCCTTAGAAACATCCTAAACCCTCCACCTGGCTACTCCATTGTTCCTAAATGAAAAGACTCCACTGGTGATCAGTAGGCCTGCTGATTGTCTTGGTTTCACAACAGACCCCACTGGGAGACTAGCCCTTAAGACAACGTCAACCACAACAAAAGTAACAAGTAGGGCTAAGCTCCTTGGCTAAGAACCAACATTCTGGCTTTCAGAACCATTCATACAAGAGCTTATCCCAACCCTGACCCACCGGAAATAGTTGAAAATTCAGAGAGTATCCTCAGAGGAACTCTTACACATACAAGACCAACTATTTCCAGTCTCATTCATAGAGCTAATTCTGCACCAGAAGACCTAGAAGCTCTATCACATTCCCTCCCTGACCTAGACATACCTAATAGACTACCGAGAACTAGGTCATCCAATCATCTAGACCAGCAAGACCTCGAAGTTTACAATACACCATCTAACAGTGGTCAAAACACTAGGGACAGTGAAACCCCTCCTTCTACACCACCTGATTTTCACTTCCTTCAAAACTTGGGGCTCTCTCGCCCTAGATCTGCTCAACAGACTTCTGCTGGTCCAAACATCCATGTCATCCAAATACCAGCTGCTCAAGCCAACCCTATACCCAATCAGAACATTAACATGGTAGCTTGGTATGCGCCTTTAGTTTTACCTCAGCCTATGTTACCCTTACCAAATGATTATCAGTCAAAAATCCCGCACTTCACTGTAAAAGAATCCATCACAGCTCAGCAACATGTAGATAAGATGGAAGACTCTTTTGATTATATGGAAATTGATGATGAAACAATCAAAATGAGAATCTTTGCCCAAAGCTTAGGGGGTGAGGTAAAGAAATGGTTTAAAAATATACCTCCTGGCAGTATTCAAGATCTCCCTACCTTATACCAGACATTCATAAACAAGTGGAATGTTAGAGCAAACCCTCGCCATCTCCTAGCAGAATACATGTCCCTTAAGAGGAACATAGGAGAGAGTGTTCACGATTACACCATTATATTGAACAACATTTACAATGCTCTCCCCCCACACATGAAACCTCCACAAGGAATGGCCCTGGCTAAGTATCCTGATGGATTTGATGCTGACATGGCCTATGAGCTTAGAGATAAAGAGTATACCACACTGGAAGACATGCAGAAAGGAGCAACAACCATAGAAGCAAACCTGATGGAAAAAAGGGCAAGACTAAAAGCTGAAAAAAGGGTAACATATAGGGATGACAACATAGCTTCCACATCCGATCCCAAATATGAAAAACTGTCTAGAAACGTGGAAGAGATACAGCAAATTATTAAAAGGATGGTTGTCCAAAATAATAACCAAAACAGAAGCCAAAACCAAAACATTAGGAGAAACAATGATGCTCCCAACAGACAAAGAGAGTCAGACCAACAAATTATTCCCCCATTTCAAGAAAAAATTTTAGATGAAGATGAGGGAATCATTGAAGAGTCTGAAGGGAATACAATAAACATGTTTGAAGCAGAGGACTCAGTCCTTAACTGTGATTCAGAAGAAGATCAGCCCTCACCATAATTTTGGGATGAGGAATGGTTGGAAACTAAGAATTACAGATTAGGATTTGAAGATGCCATGCTACAGGTCAGGGAACAATATGAACTTAGGAGAAAGAAAATCCAAGATACTTCCAAAATGAAGACTCCTGAGGTAACCATCAAGAAAAGACCTGATAGATCCTCTAAAACATCTGTTGTAAATAGCAAATCAGCAGCTGAAAGTTCTGGTAAACATGAGGAAAAAGACAGCCAAGTCCCTGGAAAACAAGGCCAACCAACCAACAATACTAGCACTTCAGTTAGAACTCCTGATACAACTGTTTCAAACCGTGTACATAGTGAGAAAACACCAAATGACTCAGCTACCAAGGCAGCAAATAAAACAGAGTCAAGTGTTTCCAAGACACAGTCCACTTTCAATTTAGAGAGTGAACTTGCAAAAATCAAAATTTCTGTACCATTATCCGAGCTGGCCACTCAATATGTATATAAAGGCCAAATTTTTAAAGCATTGAATCTGGGAGAAATGAATGATTATGTAAATTTGAATGATGATCAACCAGCCCTACTCTTTGGTCCCAAAATTGAGGGAAAATTTCAGGAAGGGGTAGTTCCACCTTTTTATATCAATCTTAACATTCATGACAAGATCTTGCACAATGCAATGCATGATTCTGGAGTGTCTCACAACTTAATGCCCAAGGTAGTGATGGAGAGGCTAGGCCTAGAAATCACCAGACCCTACAAAGACTTATATTCATTTGACTCTAGTAGAGTAAAATGCCTAGGCCTCATCAAAGACTTATGTGTGAGTTTAACCCAGATTCCTGCTAAATGTATGGTCATGGATGTTGTGGTGGCAGATGTGCCACCAAAGTATGGCATGCTATTGTCAAGATCATGGGGAGCCAAACTACAAGGAACAATGCAGATGGATGGCTCATACGCCACTATCCCTATATTTGGCCAACTGAGAAGACTATATAGAGAATCTCAGATGAAATTTTTAGTCAGTAGCCCCGAGAAACCTGAAAACTCACCATTATACTCTATACATACAAATCTATACTCTTTCATTCTCTGCAATGACCAATCCTCAGAAGAGCCGAGATCAGATAATGGATAGACAAACGTAGAGCCTATGAATTTCAACATAATGGCTACTCTAGAAGAATACGACGAAGAAGACCATGGGAAAAATACTGAAAACGTAACTCTGAATGAAATAGAAACAGAACAAAAACAGCAAGCTGGCAACCTCCCTGATCTCCATGCCCATAATGAACCACAAAATGACCCCTCTCCTAGCACAAACCTCACAACTCTACATAATGGTGAATCCAGCTGTAGGGGAGGGGATGAAGACGAAGTGAATAACGAACCCCTGTGGGAAATGAACTTCGATGGGTCATGTACTAGGCAAAGTGCTGGAGCAGGAGTGTGGCTACATAACACAGGAAATGACCACGCAGAGAGCCACGCTGTGAATCTGTATTTAAAATGCACAAACAATACTGCAGAATATGAGGCTCTCATCCTAGGTCTGAATTTGTTGAAAAAATTAGGAGCCCGTAGGATAGCTGTGAGAGGAGACTCAGAGTTAGTGATCAAACAGGTGAATGGTGAGTATTCAGCAAAACACCCCAGGCTTAGGGCATACAGGAATGACACTCTAGATTTGCTAAAAATTTTTGTTGAATACGAATTAGTGTTTGTTCCCGGGGGTCAAAATGCGATTGAAAATGGATTATCTTGTCTATCTAGCTCATATCCTAAGGCCCCAGCTAACCAACAGATTATCATTCAGACCAAATTCAGGCCTGCAGTGCCAGACAATGAAAAATATTGGCAGGTCTTTGAAGGAGACAAATAGATCGAAGATTTCCTGGTAGGCAGGAATGAGTTTGAATTTTCGGATTTAGACTCGTTTTCTAATGATAGCTGCCCAAATGAAGATTCCCCAGATGAACAAGAAACACCCTGTAACATAGAAATAAATTCTTTTTCTGAACAAACTGGAAATCTTAACGAGAATAGTGAAAACGCAGAAAATGAAGAGGTCGAAGTGCTGCAGGCCAAAGATAAAAACATACCCAAAGGCCTGGCACCCTTAGAGGACCTCTTTGATTTCGATGATGTAGCAAAGAAGCCCACCATAGAACATGCAGATTCAGATGTCGAAGAATGTAACATAGGCACTGAAGACAGACCCAAAATGATAAAACTGGCTAAGTCTATACCTGCAAACATGAAGAAAAAATACATTGACTTGTTTAAGGAATTCATTGATGTGTTTGCATGGAGCTATGAAGACTTGAAAGCCTATGACACCAACATCATACAACACAAGATACCACTAAAGAAAAATCAGAAGCCTTTCAGACAAAAACTCCGTAGGATTAATCCAAAACAATTGCCTGCAGTTGAGAAAGAAATTAAAAAGATGTATGAAGCAGGCATAATAGTTCCTGTGAGGTTTTCTGATTGGGTGTCAAAATTAGTGGCTGTAAGGAAGAAAACATGGGAGATTAGACTATGTATAGATTTCAAAAACCTCAACAGAGCCTCCCTAAAAGACAACTACCCTTTGCCTAGAATGGAACATATCCTATAGAAGGTAGTGGGCTCTAAAAGAATCTCCCTGCTTGATGGTTTTTCAGGATACAACCAAGTTCTGGTACTCCCAGAAGATCAACTCAAAACAGCCTTTACCACTCCATGGGGCACCTTCATGTACTTGAAAATGCCTTTTGGATTGATGAATGCTGGAGCTACCTTCCAGAGAGAAATGGATATTGCTTTCTCAGATGAGATTGGACACTTCATATTTATCTACTTGGATGACTTGACTGTCTTTTCCAAAACTGAAGAAGAACATCTCAAGCATCTGAGGAAAGTTTTTGAAAAATGCAGAAGGTACGGTCTGTCCCTAAATCCTAAGAAAACCGTTTTTGGGCTGCAAGAAGGTAAACTTATGGGCCACATTATATCTGAGAAAGCGATCAGGATAGACCCCCAGAGAGTTGAGGGAATACTTCAAATTCCACATCCAAGAAACATCAAGGAGTTGCAGTCCTTTATAGAGAAGATCAATTTCCTCAGGAGATTCATTCCCAATCTGGAAGAGCATCTTAGAAAAATGACTGAAATTATAAAGAAAGATGCAGGAATTAAGTGGACTGTTGAAGCCAAGAAATCTTTTGAGTCAGTAAAACTTGCACTCACTCAGGCCCCTGCCCTTATCAGCCCCGACTTCTCAAAAGATTTTCTAATATTCTCATTTGCTTCCCAACACACAATAGCTGCAGTTTTGCTGCAGAAGAATTCAGAAGGTAATGAACAGCCTATAGCCTTCTTCAGTAAAGCCTTAAGAGATGCACCCTTAAGGTACAACATCATGGAAAAGAAGGCCTATGCTCTGATTAAGGCCTTAAAAGACTTTAGGGTGTACATCCTGCATTCCCACACCATTGCCTTTGTGCTAAATATAGTGGTCAAATATATCTTGTCCCAGGCCCCTGATGGGAAAAGGGGAAAATGGATTGCTACCATCTTGGAATACGACCTTGAAATAAAACCCACTAAGCTGATCAAAGGTCAAGGCCTGGCCCAATTAATGGCTGAATCAAACCTGCAGGCCCTTGACATTAACATGATAAATGCCCTAGATGAGCAGGAAGGATTGCCTCATCCAACGGTTGAGGAGCAGTTTCAGAACTCTCCTTGGTATACTGATATCCTTTACGTGCTCACTAACCTCAATGCCCCTCCAGAATTGTCCAAAACAAAGGCCAGATTCATAAAACTCAAAGCTAGAAATTACTGCATTATGAATGAGAGTCTATATTGGAAAAATCCAAATGGCCTATTGCTGAAGTGTCTGCTTGAAACTGAAGCTGAAAGAATCAAACAGGAATTCCATGCTGGAGAATGTGGAGGCCACCTGAGTTGGAAAACCACTGCAAATAAGATACTCAGGGCTGGTTACTATTGGCCTACCCTCTTCAGTGATGTCCATAGAATGATACTTGCCTGTCATAAATGTCAAATCTTTGAAGGCAAAAGAAAACTCCTTCCCCTCCCTCTGCAACCTATCACCATAGAAGGTCCCTTCATGCAATGGGGCCTAGACTTTATAGGAGAGATTCATCCTGCCTCGTTTGGACAGCATAAATGGATCCTGACTGCCACAGATTACTTCACTAAATGGATAGAAGCTATACCCACTAGGAATGCCACCGACTCTATCATCATTAGGTTCCTAGAAGACTTCATCCTATCTCGTTTTGGCTGTCCAAGGAAAATAATCACTGACAATGCTGCTGCTTTTGGATCCAAGAGAATGGTTGATTTCTGTCACAGGTACAGAATAGCACTTGCACATTCAACTGCCTATTACCCCCAAGGTAATGGCCTAGCTGAATCATCAAATAAAAGCCTGGTTACAATCATTAAGAAGCTACTGGAAGAGAACAAAAGATCATGGCATAAAAAGTTGATACATGCCTTGTGGGCAGACAGGCTCACTACAAAGAAATCTATTGGCATGTCTCCCTTTCAGATGGTTTATGGAACTGAAGCAGTTTTTCCCCCAAGCCTTGGAGTTCCAGTGATCAAGCTTGTCCAGGAGATTTAGGCAAAGGAGGACAGCATGATAAGGAGAATTAATGAAACAATCCATCTTCGGCAAACAAGGGAGCAGGTTTATAATAGAGCTATCAGAGTCCAAGAAAACATAAAAAGGCAGTTTGAAAAAAGAACCAAAGCTTCAGATTTCAAGGTTGGAGATAAAGTTATGAAATGGGATTCAAGGAGAGAGGACAAAGGCAAACATGGCAAGTTTGACAGTTTTTGGCAAGGTCCATATATCATACAAGCCACTGTGGGTCCCAATGCGTTTTTTCTACAAGAACTTGATGGCACAGAATTGTTTGGGGGTCCTGTCAATGGCAAGATGCTCAAGCACTACTTTTATTGATTTTCATTTCCAGTTTCATTTCCATTGTACATACCATTGCAGCTGTTATTTCCCAGAAAAACAGAAAAATGTTCCAAAAAACAAGATGAAAAATGGAGGTTCAGATATGCTCAAAACATGAACCTCTAAAATGTAAAGGAATAGGCTCAAACATGATCAAAATCTGAGCCAAAAGGAAGCAGAATAGCTGATCCTAATATGCTCAAAATATGGATCAGCAGTGAAAGAGAAACCAGCTCTAATATGCCCAAAACTAGAGCTGAAGCAAAGAAAAGAGGTGACTCAAATATGCTCAAAACCTGAGTCACAAGAAAGAAAGAAGGATATTTCACAGTTGCAGAATTCCATGCCTTCACAGTTTTGTTTTCTACAAGTTTCTGCCCAGCAAGTTAGACAGTCTAATCCTGGCTTGGCTGTGTTTAAATTTCCTGTCTTAGAATGTAGGTGAAGAAACCTGTTGGACAGTTTAATCCCAACAGGTAGTAGACTAGGCAGAGAAAAAGATGAGGTCAACAGTCTAATATGGCCTCATGGAGCAATAAGGGTAGATTTAGAATAGGTTTTTTTTTGTTTTGAAAAATAAATGTAAAGGGTCTGCTAGCTCAAATGCACCCAAGGGAAAATGCTAGGATTGTATTTTGGGTAGGTAGATTGGTTGGGAAAAATGTTTCTGCTGATATATCATGTTTGTGGCAGCTGAAAATCAAAGAAGGAAGATGGCTTATGACAGTAGGCATCTGGCCTACCCCAAAGATCATATTGTTGGGAAAAATACTGAGAGGGGGGGTGAATCAGTATTTAGGACTTTATCAAACTTTTTACTTTTTCACTCTCTAAAACCCATACGCTACTTTGTTGAAGCCAACTAGCGTATACACGCGGATATGCTTCATAAAACTCGCGTATACACAGAGATCTAATTATGCCATTAATTCTTCACTTATATCATTCCATCATTCATTCATTAGATGATCTATAAACAGTAAACATGTGCAGTAAGAACAGAATAAACCATCACACAAAGCATCACACATGAACACCAGGATTTTTAGGTGGAAACCCAAGTCGGGAGAAAACCACCGCTGCAGTTGCTCAGCCTTCAATATTTTTATTATAGAGAAAACATCTTACAACATATGTGCTGGCGCAGACTCGACCAGCACGCAGGCACCCACCTGCGCTCGTTTACCAGCCTCTCCTGGAAGGGAGCTACGACCCCCTGACTCGTTTACCAGCCTCTCCTGGAAGGGAGCCACGACCCCCCGATCTTCGTTACCGTGCCTCACTTGGAAGGGGAGCTATGACCCCCTCGACCGAAGGCGACAATCAGCACCACTTATGACCACGTTTCATCAACCACTTGATCCAACAACTCAAATAGATCATGGTTTGTAGGCCTCGTTCATCATACTTTCGTACCGGACCCACTCCATACTTTTTGAAACAACATACATCACCAACAAGATACTTTGTCAATTCGTATAACCCATACAGATATAAAGAATACAACAGAATTGTGTGAGACATTTCATACCTATACCAAGAAACCCTAGTTTTGCACAACGCGTCTTTTTCATTGACGTGTATATACGCACTCGTTCACATCAACCAACAGACAATACTTGTTTATACTGTGTCGATACGCGCTTTTCTTTACCAAACTCACAGACATATGCCGCTGCTCCGAACTAGCGTATACATCTTCGGTCATTATATAGCAAAGACACTTTCGTACCGTATATTCGGGCTCAGATTTACCCTTTTACTTCAGACAGATGTTCACCTCATCTCAGATCTAAGCCTTCCATAAACAGATCTAGCAGACACAAATACATTCCAGATCTAGATTCTCTTCTTCATCATTTCTTTATTGGGGCATCATAGATTCAGATCTATCATTCAAATATAACCCTTTCCATTCAGATATATACTTCAGAGAGAAGTATTCATTCAAGCTCAGACATCTTGCACCCACGCTTATGATTTGCACAATGAATTTCTTCTCCTTATATAGGTTTACCCTTTTTCAACACCATGAGCCAAAACCACATTACTTCCGATGGTATTCCTGGACGGGGTCATTTAGATGAATCATTACCCAATACAATGGGTCAATACCATGGTGGTTACCCCTGGTTTTGCACTTTATGAGCGCTTTTGCCCATACGCGACTTGGCACGTTATTTCCCGCGTGCATACGCGACTTATCCTAGACAAATCCGCGTATGCCTTGAGACATACTTTTTTCATCATAGATCTAGCACATGCTAAATTCCTTTCTTCATTACCTTCTGTACTCACTGTAGATACATCAGATTTACATCATTCAGCAAGTCCATCAAGTCAAGAATAACTTCATCAGGTGGATTGCCATCAAGGACAACTCATTCCAACAATCTCATGTCTTCATCTTCACTAAGTGGGTTGCCATCAAGGACAACACTCTGCATCATATTGCCAACAATCTCCCCCTTTGGACTTGATGGCAACCATGATGGTGTTTAACACACAACAGATAGGTACATTAAGAATACATGACACCACAGTCACCTACTCTCCTTTGACATCAAGGGCAAAGGGCGGATCAAAACCAACACACTCTCCCCCTTTTCTCCTCATGTAGAAGAAGCGTTTTGCAGATCTGATGTATACTGAAGTGACCAAGCTCCCCCTGAGTTCATGTTGAATCTTCAAACATATTTTTCAATGAATTACATGACTCTATGACCTTCCTATCACCAAAGACTCATACATACATCAAAGATCCATCCAAGTGGATTTACAAATGAGACTCAAATACCCAACCAAGAGGGTTTACACATCTCAACTCAACTACCCAACCAAGTGGGTTTACAAATTTGACTCAGCTACCCAACCAAGTGGGTTTACAAATTTTGACAAGTCCTTACATGACTGAATATTACAATTTTACACCATAGGTCTCAATCATGACCTTTTCATCAAATTACAAATATGACTTTTCATGACCAAAACCAAAAAGACCTCAAGAAAGAGATCACATTTCAGAATCATCATAATGCCAACAATGCATTATACTCAGCAAGGCTAGGGCTCCCCTTGAAAGTGTGCATCCAAACATCCTTTCAATGTGACCAAGGCTCCCCCTTTGCTTGTGCAACCTGAACACCTTCAACAACATGCCATCAGCAACAAACTCTGCATGATCTATCCATATCTCTGAATCATAATACTTCCATTTCATCCAACAGATACTCTTCATCAAGTAACAATCCGGGCTCATCCATGATCTTCAACATAAGAAACCAAGTATCATATCATCATTATTTAGAACTGAGAAAATAAGCTGATACAGAGTCAATAATATAGTTATTAACAGTCAGACTGATGCTCCCCCTGAACCTCTGTTCCAGATATTTAGCTATCATATAAATTCTCTTATCATCAATGCATACGCGATTGTGTTTGCTGTAACTCGCGTGTATACGCGACTTTTGTTCACCGAACCCGCGTATGGAAAGTGAAGCATATAAATTTTCACATTCCTTCATCTCCCCCTGAACTTGTCCTTCCTGTACCTGTCTTCTTCATATCAGATGCTCTGTTAGAAACAAATATAACCAGAATAACCAAACAATACTGAAAAATGCTGACCCCCAACCAAAAATTGTCAGCAATTATTCATACGCAGATGTATGTTAATATACTCGTGTATATACGCGGCTGTGTTTCATCAAAACCGCGTATTCAAATTAATCTTCTGAATTTAAGCAGATTTGTTCTTTTGACTGGTAGAGACAACTCCTAGTTTCTGTCTTAGATACTCGAATGCTTCCCTGGGCAGAGGTTTGGTAAAAATATCAGCAACTTGTTCCTTGGAAGGAACATACTCCAACTTCACCTTTTGTTCAAGCACTTGTTCACGTAAGAAGTGATACTTGATGGGAATGTGCTTGGTCTTCGAATGCATAACAAGATTCTTTGAGATACTGATGGCACTTGTATTATCACACTTAATGGGGATAGGAGGTGTACATTTGATTTGAAAATCTTGTAAGGTTTGCATCATCCAAAGGAGTTGAGTGCAACAAGATGCGGCAACCACATATTCTGCTTCTGCTGTAGATAAGGCAATAGAATTTTGCTTCTTGCTGAACCAATATACTAACCGGGGTCCCATATAGAATGCACCACCACTAGTGCTTTTCCGATCATCAACACTTCCAGCCCAATCTGCATCAGTGTAAGCATGAAGAGTAAGATCGGCATTCTTTTGATACCATAGACCAAAGTCTTGAGTTCCTTGTAGATATTTGAATATTCTTTTGACAGCCTGAAGGTGAGACTCTTTTGGATTAGCTTGGAATCGTCCAACAATCCCAACTGCATGCATAATGTCTGGTCTAGTCCCAGTGAGATAAAGCAGGCTTCCTATCATTGATCTGTATTCTGGTTGATTTACCGCGGGAGAATCATCATGAGAACTGAGATTACATCCGGTTATCATTGGTGTACTTACAGGTTTGCATTCTTCCATGCCATACTTCTTCAGAATTTGCTTAAGATATTTTGCTTGTGAAAGGAATATACCATCTGCAGTTTGATGCACTTGCAAGCCAAGAAAGAATGTTATTTCCCCAAGTAAGGACATTTCAAATTCTTGCTGCATGACAGAAGCAAATTTTTGACTCATAGATTCTTCGTTACTCCCAAAAATGATATCATCAACATATACAACCACAATCAATATTTTATCATTTTCAACTTTTGTGTATAAGTTGCTATCAACAGACCCCTTTGAAAAACCTTGTTGATGAAGATATTTGTCAAGACGATAATACCATGCCCTTGGAGCTTGTTTGAGACCATATAGAGCCTTTTTAAGTCTACAAACAATATTTTCATCATTTCCCAAAATGAATCCTTCCGGTTGTTCTATATATACTTCTTCTTCTAGATCACCATTAAGAAAAGTAGATTTAACATCCATTTGATAAACTTTGATTTGTTGATAACTTGAAAAAGCAAGAAACATTCTTATGGCTTCAAGTCTAGCTACAGGAGCAAAAGTTTCTTCAAAGTCTATACCTTCTTGTTGAGTATACCCTTTGCAAACCAGTCTAGCTTTGTTTTTTACAACATCCCCATTCTCATTTAACTTGTTCTTGAAAATCCATTTAGTTCCAATGACATTTTTATCATGTGGTCTTGGTACCAATTCCCAAGTGTCATTATTTTCAATTTGATCAAGCTCTTCATTCATGGCTTGGTTCCAACATTCATCTTTGCTAGCTTGATTGACATTGTGTGGTTCAATTGTGGATAGAAGTGCCAGATGACTAGAAGATCCCACAAGAGTTCTCCTTGTTCGTACACCTGATTCCTTGTCTCCCAAAATTTGAGATTCAGGATGATTCTTTTGAACATATCTGGATGGAGCTTTTTCAGATAGATCATTTTCATGTTCTTCATTGGATCCACTGTCTATATCATTTCTATTTGATGTAGAAGGACAAATGTCACCATCATCTTCTTTTGTTGTTTGTTTTTCTTCTTTAGGAGCTGCAGGAGACTCATCAATAACAACATCAATACATTCAACAATCTTTCGAAGCCTTTTATTGTAACATTTGTATGCTTTGCTTGTAGATGAGTAACCAAGAAATATCCCTTCATCTGATCTAGGTTCGAACTTGCCAAGCTTTTCATCATTATTTTTGATAAAGCATTTACTTCCAAAAACTCTAAAATGCTTAACAGAGGGAGAATTACCATACCAGAGTTCATATGGAGTTTTGTCACTATTTACCCGAACATGAGCCTTGTTGAGAATGTTAGCTGTTGTATGTGCTGCTTCACCCCAGAAAATATCAGGTGTTCCAGAATCATCAAGCATAGCTCTAGCCATTTGTAGAATTGTTCTATTCATTCTCTCTGCTACGCCATTTTGCTGTGGAGTGCCAGCTACAGAGAAATGTCTTTTTATGCCATGTTGTTCACAAAATTCAAGGAATTCATTTGATGTATATTCTCCTCCTCGATCAGATCTAAGACACTTGATTTTTTGATCTACTTCATTTTCCACCAGTGCTTTGAAAATCTGAAAATTTTCAAATGCTTCATCTTTGTGTTTAATCAACCCGATCCAACACATTCTAGAGAAATCATCAATAAATAAGATATAGTATTCTTCCCCACATGGTGAATTTTTCCTCATAGGTCCACATATGTCAGTATGAATGAGTTCAAGAGGTTTACTTGATGATCCTTATTTGGCATTAAATTGTACTCTGGTCTGCTTACCGAATTGGCAAGATTTGCATATGATACTCTCTGGTAGAGTAATATTGGGAAGACCACGAACAGCTTGAAGTCTGCTTGATTTGTTGATTTGAGAGAAGCTCAAATGCCCCAGCCTTCTATGCCATAGCCAATTTTCTAAAGATTTTCTCAAGTAACATTGATCTTTGCAGTTCTTCAATACATACAGGTTGCTTGGAGTTCTTTTCCCTTTTATAATAGTTTTACCTGTATCAAGATCACAAACCACACATTCTTTTGAACTAAAGACAACTTCAGTTCCTTGATCACACATTTGACTTACACTTAACAGGTTATGCCTTAATCCATCCACATACATGACATCATTAGCCTTCACCTTTTCTTTTAGAAACACAGACCCTTTTCCTTTAATTACAGCATGAGTATCATTTCCAAATGTAACTTTCTTTTCTTTTTCTAGAGCATTATATGCAAGAAGTTTTCTTTTGTCACCTGTCATGTGTCTTGAGCATCCACTATCAATGTACCATTGATTTTCTTCACCTTCAGCAAATAATGCTATCCCACAATTTTCAACCTGTAATTCCTTCTTTTTCCATACTTTGGAACTTGAGGGAAAGTGTTGTTTTGGCTGGACTTTACTCCTGCATTCAGACTCTTCATGACCAAAATTATTTCAATAAGCACATTCAACTTCATTTTCAAGAGGAGAAAATTTGTTATAGGTATTCTTCTTTGGTTCAATATCCAACCTTTTCTTTCTTGCTTCTCTTGTCATGATGGTTTTGTAAGCAACACATTGAGCAGCTTTATGACCAAAATTGTGACATGTAAAACATTGTCCATTGAAATATACATTTTTGTAATTATGAAATTTTCTATTTGGATTTACCTGCTGGTTGGACCTTCTTTGAAAGTTATTCCTGTTACTGTTCCTTGAAGAGAGATGATCCTGCTTTACCTGAAAAGAATCCTTTCTTCCTTGTTGAGAGGTAGAATATTGTAAACCAGTAGTTGCTGCCTTTAGATAGTTCGGTGCTGAAGCCTGAGAGGATTCCCCAATATATCCAAGACCTATTTTTATGAGAGGAGAACGTTGTGCCTTGATAATTTCATCTAAGGTATCTGATCCTTTAGCAAATCTGAGATTCAGAGTCTGAAATTTCTCTAATTCTTTTCTTAGACTTACCACTTCACATTCTGCTTTCTCCTTGTGCTTCTTTTCTTCTTCAATCTAATTTTTCAGTGATTCTATGATGATCTTATTTTCTTCTAGGTATACTTTGAGTTGATTGTTT